>BRDA01022465.1:0-12652 GCA_036984385.1 Crenuchus spilurus
GTCATCATGACAAGAAAAAAAAATAACAAAATGAATATTAATATTTGTCCACTGATCTTTATGACTAATTTTAAACATTTTTATAGTCAAAAATCGCTGAAATTGCATATTTCCTGTTCAAATACAAGGTGAAACGCTAGGTGCAGCAGCAACGAGCCTAACCTCACCTCTGAATGCACAATCCATCACAAACTGGGTTGATACATGCAGTTGGCGCGTGCCTGTTGCAGTGTCGCTGCATGTCGCCAATATAATGTTTGCATATACGTTTATATACCCTGATTTTCCACAGTCTGGGTAATGTATTTAACCATTTATGTTTAATGTTTGTTAGTGCCATATTTAGTTTTGCTGATGGGACATAAAACCGCAGTGAAAAGGCACAGCGTGAGGCAGGGCAGTACTTTGCCGCACTGAAGGGGGGCGTACGTGAGCCAACGGATGCTTGTTGCTGCTGTGATTTTACTCAGAGGCCAGTGAGCAATGATCTGGATAGGACGCTGCCTATTCGCTAGCATTGAGGCCGGCGCGACGTCATGGAGCCGCCATGTTGTGTGGAAGTGAAGCTTGTAAACAATGGCACATAGCCAGCACTGCTGCCTTCTCAAAACTATAACTTAGCTAATAATTGTCCGATTTTCAAAATTTAAAGTTCTTTACAAAGAGGATAAAAAGCTCTTTAACATTAATCAAAGTATTAAAATGGTTGATGACATGTTAGGCTACTATCGGCTATCGCATCTGTCGTAGCTGACATTTTCTCTAGGCCTTACTGCTTGCATGACTTCTAATGGCTGTAAAATCGTTAATAATTATCCGATTTTCAAAATGTAAGTTATTTACAAAGAAGACAAAGAATTAAATTGTGTAATGCTGCTATCGCATGGCCATTGACATAAATATAGCCATGTTTTCTTGCCTTGTTGATACTAGCTAATGACCGATGGCTCTACACAAATTATCAATTTTTTCAACCTGTCGACTGTCTTAATCCAAAGTAAAGAACACGGAGACCTCCATAAATAAAATGTAGAATGTAAATGTAGAAATATTCAATGCTATCATCAGAGTTAATTTAATGTTACAGTATTGAAATACTTGTAATAAATTTTCATGGAAATCCTGTATTTTGTTGCTAGTGTTATTGTTCCAACTAAAAGGCACCAGTTTTTTAATGTTTAAGTTCATTTATTAACATTCATACAATTCTACATGTTTTCACACCTTTAGGTTATACCTGACTACTTGTATTCAAGCCAATTAATGTCTTTGTGAAGAGAAATATTCCATATAGGAAATAGCAAAACTTCCATCTGTAGAATAAGACATTATAGACATTATTTTTGACCAAGGTTGTTTACAAGACTTTATAAGACTTTGCAAGCATTCACAGGAACCCTGTAGTAGGTACTGATCTATACATAATACAGCATCAATACATGTATGTGGGCATGTCTTTACTGTCCTTGAAAGAGAACTAATTTGTTCAACTTTTGTCTGATCTTTTACCTAATAAATCATTTTAAAATGAATACATACTTGTGGAATGTGATCCCCTGGTCTCTGCTGACAGAATTCCAATAAGTAAAACAATAAAACACAAAACATTAACGCTGGCTTCCTTCTGATCTTGCCCAGCTTCCACACAACATGGAGGCTCCTTGCCGGCGCGTTCAAAAGTCACGTGTGTCCTATCCACTAATATAGATCATTGCCAGTGAGAGTCAAGTGCACGGAGGATGCAGAGCAAATGCCGCTTTCTCTCGCTGCTGTAATTGTAACGTATTTTCTTATCTTTACATACCTTTAATACGTACCTTACGTGTGTGAGAGTGTGTGTGTGTGTCAAGAACGCTGATGAGATATGAAATAACCAGTAGCCAATTGAATAAGCTCCCTTTTGGGTTTATATTTGTAAATTCGACTCTAAAGGAGTCAGTGTCTCACCAACCATGAACCTAACCACACGTCACTGTATTAAATGCCGATCTGCTACTACCACCCCGTGAAACACTCATATTGCAGACATTACACCTCACTGTTGGACTCGTATCGCTTTCTAATTTGAAGTAATTCCACACAGCAGACATTATAATCACGTTCTGATACAAGATCTGCTCTCGTTTTACGACTCCTGTGTTTACGACAAAGATCGGGCTTAGGTTTGTGTTCAGAAAAGCAGATACCGATTAGTTAAAAAATGGCGTGATCGGCCTGATTCTTTGAAATTGGATTGGGACATCCCTACAAATATAGAATAAAAATTTAAAATATTAAAAATAAATAAATAATACAATAACACATCCTTAGGTGAGGATAACTGTTAGATAATTAGTGGAATAATTTTTTTAAATTATTTTCTTCACTTCTGTAACATGGTAGTCCAGCAAATTCTGCCAAAAAATACTATTCAGTTTATATATTGCATCTAACAACACAGAAGTGTTGAAAATAAGTACAACGTATGCAAAAGAAAAATTTAACAGTGATAATGTTTCAGTTTAAAAAAATCATAATTGTATTACATATTCCACTGAACCTCCTCTTCTGCCCTGTCTTACTGAATGAATAAATCTGTAGTTTTCAGAAGCAACTTCACATAAGGTTGCAGTAACTCAGTCACGATTCAGTAAAAAAAAAACATCAAATCTCACTCTTCACTAGATCTTGAATTAGTTATTTAGTAAACATGTACTGTGTAGAGTGGTTTCATTTACTATACAGCAGTATGTGTTTGAGGAGATTTGATCATTTGTAACAGTACAGGAATGAGATATTCTCATTCTGACCATATTCTTCTTTGGGTTCCTAATGTGTGAAATAACAGAGTTTATCATAAAATCAAAATGATATGTTCTTCCGATATATTTTTGCTTTAAAACAGACGGTCTCAATGCTCTTATCATGTCTAATGTGCTTTGATGGCCCAGAGTCCTCTACCAGATGAAAGTGTCTGGAAGGGGTTGATGGCCAGGGTGAGAGAGATCAGCTACAATCTTGCCAGCATGCATTATGACCCTGGTCTTGCATTGTAGACTTACATTTGATGATCATCTCCACTGTCCTGACAGCTTGTCACTTTGCTTGTTCTTTTGAGGTTGAAGGTCCAGACTACAAGGTTACAGATAAAGTGAGGATAGACTCATAGACATGGATAATCGGTGCCTGCGGCAGGTTGAGTTTCATCAGCATGACTCAGAAAGAACATTCTCTGCTGCACTCCCTTTGCTAAGGAGACTGATAGTGACTGTCGACTCACTACAACTATAACGATGTCCAGTTATTTCTAACAAGCATTCAGAATATCACTTGTGTTCTGCTACTGTATGGATGGAAAACAGAAATCATTTACAAATGTCCCAAAAATCTGAATAGAGGTTAAAATTTCACATTTTCATTCCATAACCTGGAAACACAAAAAAATTGCAGGACCTGGTTAAGCAAACTATGTCGGGTTGACAAACCTGTTTGTGACTGTCCATTCCTTGATTTTAGAAACAGGTAATGTGAACCTTCCCCCCCCTCCCCCTGTCCCAGCTAAGGTTGCAACAGTATGAGGTTTTCACGGTATGATGACTGTTTCATAAAATATTATGCTATTATGGTATTACATATATGTGACCCCGCCAGGGAAAACCAGGCCAAAGTCTTTTTTTTTTTTTCAAAAATGTTTTTTTCAAAACAACTTTTTTGTGAATTTAAGTTTTGTTTTTGATCAAAATATGTACTCTGATAGATATCTTTCATTTACAGCAATAATGCCGAGCGGTTAAGTTTTGTCACTAATGTGAGAGACACGATATTGACACAATATCTCAGTAAATTGCCCAGTGACTTTGGCCTGGTTTTCCTTGGCAGGGTCACATATTATTATAAGTTACAGTGACTCAAACAAATGACAAAAGAATTTCTTAATGCATTATTTACTGTAGTTGAAACTTGGAACCCACGTAAAGATCCCGCATTTAAAATGATCAGTACAGTTATTAAAGTATCACCATAAATGATTTTTTATATTTGAGAAGCTGTACCTGGGTCAGTGTCTGATCAACTACTGTTGTAAGGATTCGTTTTACTGTTAAGTTAGTGGGAAATAAGCAGATACTACAGACTAGGGATGAGCGAGTACACTACTATCTGTATCCGTATCTGTACTTGGAATGGGTGGTGCCTAAACCAGAATTGGGTGTGGTTTAACCCGAAGTGGGTGTGGCTTAAATATGTACATTATTTTAAGTCTGAAATTGATATGGACTGATCAGAAGTTGCTGAATTTCCCACAAGGGATTAATAAAGTATCTATCTATCTATATGTATTGTTTATTTGAAAACTATTTACAGAACAAGTTTTTTTTAATAAACTCAGAACATTAATATTTTTAAGTGCATGAACAAGAGTTGTCATGCTCAACACAACTTCCTTTTTTATTTTATTTATTTTATGATCAAACTGATTTTTTTTCTTTCAATTATTTATTTATTTCTTCTACCTAACGTTCTTGGCTTTTTTTCCACACAAACTTAAACAATGTTGATTAAGGTGTGTGTGTGTGTGTGTGCGCAAGAGTTGGGCACAGCTAGACACAGCTCTGGCAGAGACATGTCTGTGTAGGGAGGGACGGGCGCTCTGTGTGACTGGCGAATCACAGATCGTGAAGAAAGTCAATTACCCAATGAGGATTTTCCTTCAGCACAAACATGGATATTGAAGAGTTTTACTCGTTTATTGTTTGTACTCGTCAAAAATGCTTTATCCATACTGGATACTCATCTGAAACAAGTATCCGGCTCAAGTCCACCACAGACAGAAGGGATAATTTCTAACATGATCCTCATAACAGAGATTTTTGATTGTATGATTTTTAAATAATTCATTTACATTTTATTGCATGAAATAAGTATTTGATCACCTACCAACCAGCAACAATTCTGGCTCTCACAGACCCGTTTTCTTTACACATTACTACAGGAAACCTCTGACCTCTGTAATCGCAAACACAGGTTTCTGTACCAAATATTAAGTTATGTTTTCTATTATATCAAATACTTATTTAATGCAATAAAATGCAACTTAATAATTTAAAAACCATACAATTTTAGATTCTGTTTCTCACAGTTGAAATTTACCTACAATAAAAATTACAGACTTCTCCATTCTTTGTAGTTGAGAAAACTTGCAAAATCAGCAGGGTATCAACTACTTATTTTCCCCACTGTAGATCACTGTCACCAGGCTTCTCAATGCAATAGCAAATACAATACATTATTGCAGAGTCTTATTTTTGCACAATCATACCAAACCAGTTGGTATCTTGTGCAATGAATGACAAAACAGCTATGTACATGCATTTAGGAATTACATTATACATGCATCCAAGCTTAAATGTTTGATATGTATTGTTATATCACTCGGAGAAAACCTCACCTTAAGTTAAGATACTCAGAAACATATTTCCTAGCCTCAGGTAATGTAACTAGAGACAAATATATCTAAGTTGAAAAGGTCCTACATAACATTATAAACAGATGCAAGTATTAAATTATAATAAGTCCACTATAAAGTCCTTACAGGGTGCTTCTAAAACCATATTTTACCCAGCAGCTCATGTTACAGTGGGCTATAATTACTAAAGTGACAAGAGTGTTACATGTCACTGCACATTTGATCACAGTTCAGGAGGCTTTTCACCTCATTTCAATTATCATGAACTGCCGTCTCAGTGCCAGAAGAATGCCCATTGTAGCGCTGGTTAAATTTGTGCATTCTATTCCTCATTAGTTAATACATCAGAAAAACCTAGTGGCCCACATCACTGGTCTAAACAGGATCCAGGCTATTTAACAGCATCAATGCGGGAAAGCAAGAGGAAATGAGTGACTGGCATGTTTATGACTCGGGTCCTGACCTATTATGCAGTGATGGATGGCTTTTGGAGAGGGAGGCCTTGAAAGTACCTGGGAGGTGCCAGAGCAAATCAAACAGAAGCATCTTATCCACCGAGCTTCAAGCCAACAAAGGCAGATAATTACTAACGCTAACCCACAGGACACTGAACCAAGTATCAAGTATCAAGTATCAAGTATGAAGGAATGAAATTTAAAAATGAAAGTCTGATTATGATTTGTTTGCTAGTGGTAGGTTACCCTTGAAACTCAGTGTTAAATGAGGATGACCCATTAAGAATTGAATAAATTGTGTTGTGTTGACAAGCGACTAACTGGCATGTATTAGCAAGACATAATGAGAAGCAGTGAGGCGGGAAATGCTTGTCTTTGATGAGTATTGTTATGAATATTTATATGGACTCAAGTTTGTGTCTTGGAAAAATGTATGCTGAGCAAAATCACAGAACAAGCAGGGGTAGAACTGTACCTGCCACACTGAACAAAACTATGACTACACAATACTCAAATTAATTTTTGTGGTTGGGAGACAGAGTAAACAGTGTAAAAGAAGACTTGACACATTTACAATGCAGACAATCTGAAGCCTGTGCTATGTAATGTGATAATGCTTGTTTGCAGTTAGGATACTTTGTTAGAGGCAATATCATACAAGTACACAGCTGCCATTTTTTTCTGATACACTTTATGGAGATGGGAAGGAGAGACACTGCCACGGTTTCCTTTGAGTGGAAATGTGGCTTATTGCATTTCACCAGTCACTGACAGTAAACAGCACAGCTAGGATTAAAAGCTGAATCAATGTTGTATGACCACGCTGTTCCACTTTGAGGTACTACTGTTTTTACAAGCTGCAATCTATGGAACTTGCATTTTTTTTATTTCTAGGGAAAATGTCATCATGTATTTACAAAAAAATGCCTTCAGAATAGTTCAACCTATGTTGTTGCACATAAAGATTAACAATGGTCTGCAATTTGCTGTGTGTTATAAACATCACAATATAAAAGCATTTTCAGATATTGACTTTGTTTTTTAGTTATATTTTGAGTACATCTCTGAGGACAAAATTAGAAATGCAGCCTCGCCTTCTATAACATCATATTATATGGTGTGTATGTGTGTATCTAACTAAGTATGTTGCACAGTAAAGGCACACTGGTGTTGAAGACAATTGGGAAGCAGAATAGTAATGTGCTCACTTTAGACCTGATTCATACTGAACTCTCACCTGACTTTAACACTGGCTCTCAGCCGATTATATGAGCTATGCAGCACTGACGTTTGTCATCCCACCATCTGGAAGGTGAATAATTCAGTACACGCAAAAGGTGAAGAGAAGCTCATTATATGAAAATCTAAATAAGCTCTAATCATTTTGATGGTCTGAAGATCAGATACTGTGGAACCTCCATTTTGGTCATTAATCTGTTCTAAAGTATCTGATGATAACCAAAACAAACACAAACTGAAGCAACATTTCCCATAAGAAATAATGTAAATCCAATTAATCTGTTCCAGACACTCCAAAATATAACAAAAATACATTTTATATAGAATAACTATAGTTTACATACAGAACACAATAACTAATGAAATGGATAAATGAACATTTAACATCACACTTACAGGTTTACACTCTGTTTTAGAGTGTGCAGGTGTGGTCCAGCCAGCAGCCTCTGGTTTGTACACCTGTCTTGGGTTTCTCAGTGACTTTTTGTTTTCGCAACTATTTTCAGGCTGTAGTGCTGCATGCCATCACTTTAGTGCGACATGTTTTAGTTTGTTTTGAATGTCATCAATCAGAAACAAAGACAGAATGAACAACAATTGTGTGGGTGGATGTTTTGTTTTTCCTAAATTTGTGGCGAGTCATGTGGGCACACCGACAAAAACCAGGTGGATGAATGAAAACTAGGACAAAATTTTCCTGAAAAAATTTGAAGATAACCAAATTGTATGTCAACCAGGGCAAACAATAACCAAGGTTCCACTGTACTTCCAAAAATCATTTTGTAATGTGTTGTCAATCTATTCATTCAGATATCTTTAAGAGTACATCACTATGAAAACATTCTTAACAAATACATAACATTGCTTGTAACTTATCAATGAAGAATATGATTTAGTTGATATTTTGTGTCAGATAAATGTGTACAATTAGAGTATACTACACTTAGTACTACTTTCATATATGATTATATGAAAGAAGTCAGAAATTCAACTTAGTTTCAGATCAACAATGTTTTAAAATACTGTCTACTTGGAAATCCTGCCGTTTTTAACATTACAACCCCAAAGAAAAGATAACCATGTTTCATAAGTCTGAAAGAAAACCTGCCTTGCAGCTTATGCAGTGCCTCTAGACTTGAGCTCAGCATGACTCGAGAACACATGCACAAACAGTGGGATGTTGCTTTAAGGTGAATCACCACTATTCAGGACGTAAAAGGCTCCCTATATCTGCCTTTCCAAAGAAAGGTGACTGTGATCCACTTCTCAATCCGTCCATCTGATCACACTGAACTGGAAAGCTGATTCAAGTTCAGACCTTTTTTTTCCAGACCCTCCCCAGTCTCCTCTGTTCACTAGCTATTAGCAGGCAGGGGCACTGGCATGACTGTCAATAGACTTAATGTGATGAAACACAATCCTAAATGACAAGAGGAGCCTGGTTATTTTAAAATTAATATCTACCTCTCATCAGAAATGTAACACGATTAGACATAAACAACAGAGGCCTAATGGAGAGCATATTAACCAGGCAGCATTAAACACAGGCTTATTCCTTTACTTCTGAGGAACATTACAAGACATGACTGTTAATCAGTGGACTCACTTAAAAACCTACCTGTGGTGCCATTGGTAAATGTTAGAGGGCATACAAGTGCTATATTTAAGCAAACGACTGATGAAAAGGCTTGAGAGGTATGTGGCTACTGTTTGAACTCTACACGAGGTCTTAAATTTCGTTTTAAGTGCTGAAATAAGGACAAGGTTGTGAGCTGGTGTCATTTGAGCTGATGTTAAATGTTAGCTAGGCTAGGCTAATCTGACAGGCTCAGCTTTCTCAAGTGGAAGCGTGGCTAAGCTAACGTTTCTCACTAATTTCTCACATATACGGACTTTCCACGCTTGTCCTTTGGTGACGTTTAGCTAAACTACACGTCTGAACTGACATGACGACTAATGTTATTGTCAGTGATGTGGTGAGAAGGAATTATCTCTGTTCTTTCCTCTTTGCGCAAACCTCCAGTTTTCTATCCGCGGCTGCCTCGCTGCTGTGCTGGGCTGAATTGTACCGCGTTAGCCTCCAGTCTCAACCTGTGATGTGTTTTAGACAAACAAGCAGCGCTTACCTCTTCTGTTAACAGGTGGTGACGTGCTGTTGGCACCAGTATTTATTCCCTCTTCAATTCTTGACTGTTTCAGCCCATGACACAGGCTTAACTCCCAAACGGACACTATGGTACAGTCCGCTTTAGCTCACTCCGCTGGTGAAGAATGTGAGAAAAACGTCAATATCTTCGTGTTATAATAATGTCCTCGTGTTACATTTTGTGACAGGGACGTCTAGCCTTCTCACCAGCATCCTCCGTGCTGCTCTACATATCCTCTGACCGCCGCTGTCTGCTCCGTAATGACTAACTGAACATTTGCGAGCGGCTTTTTTTCTTTTCTCCTCCCCTCTCTCACTCGCCCAACGCCTCAATTTCTCACTGTATTCACCCAACTCCTCACCTCCGTCCAGTGTCGTGTGTATCACAACAAACAGCTTTACATTCAAAAGTCGCGTCAGTAACGGCTGATCTGTGGGAGCAGCGCGCGCTCCTCACTGCGGTAGCTCAGTATTCCGGGTGGTTGTAAGTGCCACGAGCTACGCCGCGCGTGTTGTTTTTTTTACCACCCGTATTCCGGGAAGCCCCGCCTCCCTGTGTGATGATTGGCTAGTAGTTCATATTCATAAGCAGTCCACTGGTGTACGAAATGATCCAGTCTTCATTATTCCCTCCGTTAGAACGTCTTTATCAGAGTTTGTAAATGTAGTAAACGATTTAAGTACATTAGACAGCTCATTACTATGCGACAGCAGAGTGTGCTGTACCTAAACATTGTCCTGCTGTTTCACAAATAACTAATCAAAATAATAAAAAAATAAAAATAAATATGTATCTGGTGGTGATAATTTTTTTTCTGCAATCAGACTATTTTGTCACGCCCCAGCCCCGGCCTTCGTTCCCTGTCTTTACATTTTGTCCTGTGCCTAGGGTTGCCACCTTTCAGATCTTGAAATAAGGGATAGTGGGGGGGTAGTGTTTGGGGTTGGGTGTGGCTTGAATGTTGCACATATAAAATAAAAGGTGTTACACCATCATAGAAACATTGTCCAGTGGACTAAAATTGTCCTCGGTAGATGCCATTTGTAAAATCTCACACCATTCTCAGGTGTATCTTAACAATGCAGACAGCGCTTTTCATTAGTCACGACTCACACTAGTGATGGGCTTTTATGGCTCGGTTTACTAAAAAAAGCCGGCTCTTATATCTCCCAAAACAGCTGAATTTTTTTTTGCTGCTTAGCTTAAGCCAATAATAAAATAATGTCAATTCAACAGTGACGTAAATTTAATAAATGTAGACATGCAAAAACAGCTCAATGTCTTTGACCACAAAAGTAAGAGAACTATTTACAGAACAAGTTTTTTTTTATATAAACTCAGAACATGATTATTTTTAAGTGGAAGAATGAATACAACTCATGCAGTAGGAAATTTTGAACTACTAAGTATGCATAAACAAGAGTTGTGATATTCAACACAACTTCCTTTTTTATTTATGTATTTTTTATTTAAATTTTATGATCAAACTGATTTTTATTTATTTTATTTATTTATTTTTACTACGTAAAGTTCTTGACATTTTTGTCCACGCAGAGTTAAACAATGAGCGACTGTGTGAGAGGGAGTGAGACTGAGTGATCGTAAAGACAGTAAAGACAGTCTGAAATGAGTATCCGGCTCAACCCTATTTATTTGTCATGTCACGTCACACGCCGTTATCGCTTTGTGATGGTAGGCTGCACAGACGAGTCACTTCTCTCCAATGCCATCTGTCTCTGGTTGCCTGTAGCAGGCTAGCACCTGATAATCCAGTCCATGTCTTGATGTTATCCATCCAGGTTATTCTTGGTCTTCCACGTCTTCGGACGTGCTGCCTCATCACATGACCGAAGTAACGTAACTTATGAGATTTAACAGTAACTCCTTTTGAGTTCTAGCATCGCATATACTTGCTCAGTGGTCATCATCTTCATCCATGAGATCTTCAGCAACTTCCTGATGCACTTGTTTCTCAAAAGCCTGAATACGTCTTTCTTCCTCTTTCTTCAGTGACCAGGGTTCACATCCATATGTAGCTACTGGCCAGACCAAGGCTTTCATCAGTCTTAGTTTGTTGTTGGTGCTAATTGACTTGCTTTTCCAAATCTTTTTCAATTTGACCATCACCAATATGCCCATGGCCATTCTTCTCTTCACTTCACTGACACAGTCTGCAGCTTTTGTTACTCTGCATCCCAAATACGTGAAAGAGTCTACTTGCTTCTTCCTTCGACTGTGATCTTCAGTATATCTTCGGTGTTTGTCATCACATTTGGTTTAGCTGCATTGATCTGCATGTTATATTCCTTTGCAGTTTTCTCAGTGTGACTCACCAGCTCTTCTAGTTGTTCTTTTGATGTGGCCAATAAGACGATGTCATCTGCATATCTGAGATTGTTAATAGTCCTTCCACCAATCTTGAAATCTCCCATAATCCTTCCACCAATCTTGAAACCTCCCATTGGGCGGCACGGTGGCTTAGTGGTTAGCACATTCGCCTCTCAGCGCTGAGGTCTTGGGTTCGAGTCCACTAAGCAGAGTTTCCATGTTCTCCCTGTGTCCGTGTGGGTTTCCTCCGGGGACTCCGGTTTCCTCCCATCAGTCCTCCAGGTGGATGGTCGCTTCCGGCTGAGAGTACGCTGTGTGCGACTGGCTGTCGCTTCTCGCCGGAGTGTGTGTATGAAGTGTCGATTGTAAAGCGTCCTTGGCTGTCTAGAAAGGCACTATATTATTACAATCATACATAGGATAAGATGTAAAATATCCTATGCCAAACCATTGGAGCTTCACATAGGGCCCACCCTACTCTCTTACCACCAGCAGCCACACATTTTTCAATCCTACAGCTACACCCTATGGATTTCTGTGACAATTTATGATCCAATCAGCGACCAGCTACCCTTACCATCTATGATTACTCATTGAGCCTACCACATGAGAACCCAAACCACACACTGCATTACTAGCTCTTCACAGGGGTCATCAGGTAGGCACCTTCCCTCATCAGTGTTTCGCTGAATTGAGCCCACAACACCTCCAGAAGGCTCAACAGTGAAGTCTGGCGTCCAAGACCCACCCCCATCCAAGCTAACTCTACAGACCTTCCTTACCCTTAACAAATGTAAATCCACACTGGTGACTAAGGCTGTATCTAGCCCCACTGGCACCGTTAATGCATGCTCAGTGCTACCAGTTCCATGTGATCTTTACATGCCACATCACCAACCACCAAAACAGCTCCTCTACAGTGCATTTCCCCAACTAGTCTGTGTTCAAATCCCCTAACACCTATCTCCACTGGTCTTACATCTGCCTGCCACCCACGTTCCCTCACCTCAGCCGCCAAGTCTGCATACTTCAGCTTCTTC
>BRDA01022503.1:0-12113 GCA_036984385.1 Crenuchus spilurus
CCATAATTTAAATGAAGAAAAACAGACCAAAAACTCAAAGCAAAATACCACTAAGCTACCAAAACAAATGGAACGTATATCTCCCAAAAAAAAATAAATGAAAAAAATGACTATTGTACCAGGATAAATCACTGAAGTAAAAGGCAGAATGTTACTCAGACAGGCTACTCAGACAGGCTACTCAGACAAAAGAAATTACCTACCACCTTCAACTAGGGCTCGGCGTTATGTAACGTGGGGACTCCGACAACGTGGGATAAACAGAGATACGAAGGTGAGTGCAGGTAAAATGAAGGACTTTATTATTAGACAAAACTGAGATACAAGAAATGCAGAAAACTAAGACAAGTAATCAAAAACAAGACTAGACTGAAACAGGACTCAAACAGGATATAGACTGAAACAGGACTCAAACTGGACTTAGACTGAAACAGGACTCAAACTGGACTTAGACTGAAACAGGACTCAAACTGGACTTAGACTGAAACAGGACTCAAACTGGACTTAGACTGAAAAAGGACTCAAACTGGACTTAGACTGAAACATGACTCAAACTGGACTTAGACTGAAACATGACTCAAGCTGGACTTAGACTGAAACATGACTCAAACTGGACTTAGACTGAAACATGACTCAAACTGGACTTAGACTGAAACATGACTCAGACAGGACTAGACAGAAACAGGACTTAAGCAGGACTAGACTGAAACAATACTCAAGCAGGACTAGACTGAAACAATACTCAAGCAGGACTTAAACAATCAGAATAACAACCAACCTTAACGAAGAACATAGACCAAGACAAAAACCAACCAGACTGGAACAGGGGAATGAAAAGGGGGGAGAGCAAAGCGAGAGAAGCAAAACGAAAACAACGCCGAGCAAAGACTAAACGGAGAGAGCTGCTTATAAAGTGAAACACTGATTACGAAATGAAACACAGGTGAGCAGAAACAAGGAAGTGATGTAAGAAGGTGAGGTGCATCGTGGGAACTGTAGTGTGGGAGTGATATGGTGAATGGAAACTTGAATGATGGCTGAACAGGAAGTGAACTACAATCTACTCTGAAGGTGCGTGAAGGACAGATGAAGGAAACAGAACAGAACAGGACAAACATCACACACATGGTGTCGGACAGATACCGGATGCTGGTATCGGTATCGGTGCATCCCTACTTGAAACATTCAACAGGAATTAGAGAGAGCACGGCACAATGACAAGGAGACAGTAAACAGCTAAACCGCACAACTAACAACTCACAATAACCAACACCAAGACTCTGACAAACAGGGTATTTAAAGACTGGAACTGATTACCTGTATCACAAGACACCTGAACATAATGAACACTCCAAACACATGACATGACCAGAAATACCTAAAAAGGAAATGCAACACACAACTAAACCGCAAGAGGGAGACAGAACCACAGAACAGGAAAGGGCTGGGAGAGGGGTAGACATAACACACAGGAGCACGCTAAGGGGGGTAACATCCACAATGGAAACACTGAGCATAGACTGTTTTCTCTAATTGTTAGCACAACCAGTAAGTATAAATGTAGCTGAATACTGTAACTTTTAAATCAAATTTTACCCAATTTTGATCAATTTACAATGTTAAACAGGTACACTTAACCTTTTTAGTATTATTTTGTGGACTTATGTCGTACTAACCTGTATAAAACAGGAATAAACACAGACAAAATGCAAATCATGTCTCAGTGCCCTGTTTATTTACATTGGAACAAAAACTTTAAAGCAAAACAATATGTACTATTTTTTTAGCATGTCATACCTGTACTAGTCTCACTGTCTAAGGAAAACCTGGTTACGACTTGGCCCAAGATCATTTAATATATCTAATCTAAATGGCAAAGTTGCACAGTGTGCAATGAAACACCATATCAAATCAAATCTGAAATTCCAGATTAATTCTGAGGGCATTCATGAAATTAGATCAGACATGTAAGAAGTAATCCAAAAAGAACAAATGCAGTGTACGAAAATTCTACATTAGTCCTGGCATAGTGGTTAAGGATCTTGTCTTGTGCCTGGAAGGTCACCAATTCGATCCCCAGACAGGACATGACTGAAGTGCCCTTGAGCAAAGTATTTAATCCCCTAACTACTCCCTGGACGCCAGTGGATAAAGGCTGCCCACCGCCTCAGGCAGTGTGTGTGTGTGTGTGTGTGTGTGTTTACAGTGTGGGTAGATATTTGAATGGTATTAATTGTGTGTTTGAAGTAACTCTTGGTTCAAATGCTCTGATTGCTTTTTTGAGCTTGGCATATATTTCATTTACAGAGTCAACATAAGGAAGAGAAAAGGTGGTGATCTAAATCACTTTTTGGTGCTAAAAATGAGTAAGATGAAACATGATTGAATTATGACATAGAGAAGATGATACAGTCTTTACCAGCCTATATTGTCTGTGCTGCTGTACAGTACTGAGTGGTAATAATGGTGAGTTTTACGTGTAATTGTAATAAGGAAACAGAGGGAGGTCAGCAGGCAGGAGGAGGTCAGAAAGAGAATATGCAAGCAGGAGGTCAGGAGGAGAGTGACTTTTTTGGTCAATTTTTTATGGTAAGACTTATTTTATATCTTTTTATTAGGATACTTTGAAAATTAACCATAGCCAAGCTTTTTAAACGGCATTAGCCAAGCTATATAAATGCATTTCCTACATCTCCCCTTAACGTTTAATATTGTAGTCCCAGTGTCAAAATAAGTGGATGAGATGGGACAAAAGCCTTATCTACGGGGATTTTCAGCTACATTGTTTTTTTCTATTTATTTAAAATTAAATAACAAATGATTCCTGTGGGAGAGATCCTGTAGAATATGAATTTAATTTTAATGGCAAGAAAGCTGATGAAAGATAGCAGCCAATAGCACTGTGTGTGTTTTTACAGGATTAACTGTGGATTTTGCTGTGTAATATATTATTTATGACCAGGGATGCACATAAGTGGTGCGCAGGTGCGCATGCGTGGCCAAAATTAAAGATGCGCAATGTGAATTACAACGTGATGCGCGTTTGCGCACCATTTACTTGATTATGTTTTGCCACAGTAACTGGAGTTGACAGGTTCGCAGTTTTCACGTCAAATCGTTTTGTTGAAAATCCAGTCGCGGGTGAACTTTCAAGGGTGGCGGGATGCGTTTTATTGGGTAACTTTTAAAAATTGCCGCGGCCGGTTGCCTAGGATATTACTTCAACACGTGTACAAAGTCGACATTAAGGAAGTTTGAATACAACAATAACAACGAAGAGAACATAATATAAGGAGGGAGAGGGAGAGGGAGAGAGAGAGAGACTAGCTAATATGGTAAATGGGGGAATACGGGAGGCGGTATAATTCCAAGGACGGATAAAGAAAAAGGTTTGATGGACTGATAAATCCCTTATAAACAAATAGTAAGTCGAACACTCTTAGTTGTTTTTGCCATTCGATTCAAACGTGTGACAGACATATTTTGGGCTAGTTTAAGCTTCTGAAGGGCGGGTTTTAGACTGACTTTTGGCTAAATAATTTTGATGGATCTGGCAACCCTGACGGTATAGTGATGGGAATGCTTGGCTCCCAAAGAAGAGCCGGCTCTTTCGGCTCCCAAACGGCTCTTTGCTTGTTATCATTTGTAGCCTCATATTTAAATCTAAATAAGCAAAATAAATGGTTTGTGTGCTGTGAAACCCTTTTACCTTCAGTCTTTTTATGATAAACTTTATAATTGCTTCATTTTGTGCATTTAGTCCTTAAAAAACATTCTTACTTTTAACATTTTTAAATAAACTTTTAATGGAACTCAGGAAAAACAAACACACACTGCAAACAAATCTACAATATCAACAGCAGAACCAAACTCTTAAATGTTGAAACACTACATAAACCTTTAGTGCAGATTGGCATTCAAGAAAATCAGATGCCTCAGTTTGGATGGGCTGATGCGATTCCTTCTGGCTGTTCTGCCCCTTTCCTCAGGTTTGTTGGCAGAGCTAATGAGAAATTGGGAGCCAGCTCTCTTTCACTGGGAGTCGGCTCTTCTGATTCACTACTAAGCATCGGTTCTTAGAGCCGGCTCTTTTGTAAATGACACATCACTATGACGGTAACATAGGCGGGCTCAAGAGAGTAGGTCATTGATAACTAGCACTAGCTTATTTTTTAACTGGTTTTAAGATTTCCACCGATTCATCAGCATGTCCAAGAAACAAGCTACATTAAGTAATTACTTTGGTATTCCACCACCTCCAAAGAAACGCCAGACTGAGACTGAAGGTAAAAAAAGAGTATTCGCTTAAAAATGGCTGCAGGAGATAGCATGGCTTCAAACAGTGGATGTCAGGAGTGTAGTGATGATCAATGCTTGTAGTATTTTCGAGCATTGTAAAAGGTGAGCACCAAGCAACATCTGTAGGTGCTCCTTTGAGAACTAGACCAAAAAAATTATGTGCACCCCTGTTCATGACTATAAAGGTTATTGTGTGGTATGTGCTACTTTAGCTTTAATGGATTTATCATTTATGTATCTGTAGACATTACAGTAAGGAAGCAAGATGCTGTAAGGATTATAAGACATCAGTTTAGTGAAGCACACGCCTGCGCTGTACTGGTTTCCATTTACACCCTGAAGTAAAACTTGACCCCCTCCCAGTTATCATTGTATAATTCGCACCCTGGGGGCAGGTGATGACAGGTTGTTTGCTCCTTCAGCAGTCAGAGAGTCTGTGTTTCTCAGTCCGCAATTTGTCACACGATGCTCTGCTGATTTTTGCTAACGTGATTGGTCGTCCCCACTCTTTGCAAGTTGGCCAGGAGTCTGTGTTCACCTGCCTGTGAGGAATGGAGATGAAACCGGAGATATAGTTATAATAAAAGTGCTTTACTGAAGATTCAGGCTGTACAAACAGGCAGATATACACAGAGACATATACATACAAGGCAGAGGTGTCCAGAGGGCTAGGCTGAGGCGAAGTCAAATGAATGAGAGCAGGGTCACAACACAAGGCAAACAATCCAGGCAGAAGTATCCAAAACGGTAGGCAAGAGCAGGGTCAAGACCAACAAGGTGAGTAATATAACTAGACAAGATAATCAGAGACAATGATAAACGCTTGGTAATGACAACAGAGTGGCAATACTTCGCGTGGGACTGGAGGTCTGGTGTGATGAGGTCCAGGTGATGTCAATATTCAGGTGAGTGTGATCTGTGTACTGGTTTGTGATTGGCTGTGGGAGTCTGGGGCTGGGGTGAGGTATGCTGGGAGTTGGAGTTCGTGGGTGAGTGGTGATTCCTGACATCACCCCTCCTCAAAGATCCTCTGCGGCCAGCAGAGGGCCGAAAGATGCGGGGGCGTCCCCGGGGACGGGGACCAGGCTGTGAGGGATGAGAGCGGTGAAAGTCAGCGACCATGGCGGGGTCTAAGACGTCAGCAGCTGGAACCCAGCACTGCTCCTCGGGACCGTAACCCTCCCAGTCGACAAGGTATTGGAGGCCATTGTTCCTGTGTCTCGATCTCAACAGTGAGCGGATGGGATAGATTCTCTGCTCTGGTTTGTCAGTAGAGGGTTCTGTATCATTACAGACTGGGAGGTCTTCCAGGGGTCCAGAGACTACGGGTTTAAGTAAAGAAACATGGAACGAGTTAGCAAGACGATAGTGTCTGGGTAACTGTAACTTATAAGTAACTTCATTTATCTTATCGGTGATAGGAAACGGTCCTATATATTTTTTTTTATAACTTTGTACTTCCCTTTATGTCCTTGGTGGAGAGCCAAACTCGATCGCCAACTTGGTATGTGGGGTTGGGCCCTCGGTGAAGATCTGCATACTGTTTATTCTTGAGAAGTGCTTCCTTGATGTGAGTGTGGGTCTCCTCCCAGATCTGTTCACTGCGGTGCATCCAGGTGTCAACCGCTGGGATGTCAGAGGTGATAGCTGTCCATGGTGCTAGAGGAGGTTGGAAGCCTAACTGGCGGATGAAATAAGAGAGTTCTGAGTGATCTCTGCCCATATAAGATATTGAGCCCAGTCAGAGGGATTATTGTGGCAATAAAGCCTAAGGAATTTTGACAGTTCTTGATTTGTTCTCTCACACTGTCCGTTAGTTTGAGGGTGATAACCTGATGTCAGGCTGACGGAAACTCCAATGTGCTCAAAGAAAGAGGACCAGACATGTGAAGTGAACTGAGGGCCTCGATCTGATAGGATGTTCTCTGGTATACCAAAAGTTCTGAATATTTGAGTGAACAAGGTTTTGGCAGTCTGGAATGCAGTGGGAATCTGGGTGAACGGTACAAACTTCACGGCTCTAGAAAACCGGTCGACAATAGTTAATATGACAGTATAGCCTTCTGAGGATGGTAAATCAGTGACATAATCAACTGCTATGTGAGACCAGGGTCTGTTGGGTACTGGAAGGGGTATGAGTTTGCTAGCAGGAAGTGTCTTAGGGGTTTTACACATGGCACATGTTGAACATGACTTTACATATTCATGTACATCTTTGGTCAGAGTTTCCCACCAATACCTGAGGGATATTATATCCCTAGTCCTGCGTTCTCCTGGGTGACCAGATGTAAGGGACGTATGGCTCCAGGTGAGTATTCTGGGCCTGAAAGAAAGAGGAACATAAAGTTTATCAGAGGACATTGTTCTGGAATTTCCACATTCTGCAAAGCTTGACGGATTTCTTCGTCTACCTCCCAGTGAATGGCAGAAAACAGTATTTGGGGTCCAAGGATATTTTCAGGTTCTTCAGGTTCATATTCACACTCTGGATACATACGTGAAAGGGCGTCGGCAATTCCGTTTTGAGAACCCGGTCTGAAAGTCACTTTAAACTCGAACCGTGCGAAGAATAATGACCATCGAGCCTGATGAGGGTTAAGCCTTTTAGCTGTCCGGAGGTATTCAAGGTTCTTATGGTCAGTATATACGGTGACAGTGTGTTTGGCCCCTCCCAGTCAGTGTCTCCATTCCTCGAATGCCAGTTTAATAGCTAGGAGTTCACGGTCACCAATACTATAATTCCTTTCAGTCGGTGTGAGTTTGTGAGAATAGAAGGCGACAGGGTGAAGACTGGGTTTATCTCCGGACTTCTGAGAGAGTACTGCTCCGGTTCTGACTTTAGATGCGTCTACTTCAACAAAGAATGGAATTTCAGGATCTGGTTGTCGGAGTAAGGGGGCTGACATAAAAGCCTGTTTCAAGGTGGTGAAGGCTTGTTCTGTGGTTTCATCCCATTTCATAGATCTGGGTCGACCTTTAAGGAGTGTAGACAAAGGAGCAGCAATGGTGCTATAATTTTTTATGAACCGTCGATAGAAATTTGCAAAACCCAGGAACTTTTGGACTTCCTTTATACTGGTGGGGCGAGGCCAGTCGTTTATTACAGAAACCTTGTCATCATCCATTTTTATACCCTCTGAGCTGATCACGTAGCCCAGATAGGAGACCTTGGAGAGATGAAACTCACACTTCTCTGCTTTGACATAAAGCTTATCTTCCAGGAGGCGTTGGAGGACAGTTCTAACATGTTTACCATGTTGTGTGTCGGATCTGGAATAAATGAGAACATCGTCCATATAAACTAACAGAAATTGTCCGATCATGTCTCTGAGAACATCGTTTATAAAAGATTGGAATACTGAGGGACTTATACTGAGCCCGAAAGGCATGACAAGATATTCATACTGCCCCCTAGTGATGATGAAGGCCGTTTTCCATTCGTCGCCCTCCCTGATTCTAAGCAGGTTATATGCGCTTCGGAGGTCAAGTTTTGTAAATATGACGGCCCCTCGCAATGTTTCAAGGGATGAGGGAATAGTGGTAATGGATATACAAACTTTTTACTGATATTGTTTATGGCACGATAATCTATACACGGTCTGAGACCCCCGTCTTTTTTCTTAACAAAGAAGAAGCCGGATGCAGTGGGTGACGTAGAAGGTCTGATAATACCTTGTTCCAGGGCCTCATCAATATACTGATTCATGGCTTGCTCTTCGGTTTGAGTTAGTGGGTAGGCTTTTGCTCTAGGGAGGACGGGTTTTTCAATGAAATCTATAGCGCAGTCATGTGGACGGTGTGGAGGGAGACCATAGATGGCTGGATTGGAAAACACCTCTTGGAGATCCTGATACTCCTTGGGAATGGAAATTTCTTGGTCTTGGTGAGGGCTCTCTACAGAGGTTGTAGAGGCGTGTACTTGGGGATGTTCGATGCAATGTTCATGACAAAAGGGGGACCATTTTGTTACTTGTCTGTCCTTCCAGGAAATAACTGGATTGTGTTTCTCAAGCCAGGGGAGACCTAGAATGAGTGGAAAAGTAGATGAGTCTAATATCAGCAACTGTATCTGTTCATGGTGTATGGTGCTGGTGCTGATATGGAGGGAAGTAGTCCGGTTTTTGACATGTCCTGTTCCTAAAGGATCTCCGTCCAGAGCCGTGATCCGGTAGGTGATGTCCAATGGCTGAGTAGAAATGCCATGTTGAGAGATGATGTCTTGTCAGATGAAATTGCCTTCTGCTCCTGAATCGATTAAAGCTGGAACAGAGAATGATTCATTAAAGCAGTATATAGTTACTGATATAGTTAAGGACTTTGAAATAGTACCCATGGTGGGCAGGCTCACCGTATTAGCACATGAACTATTACGGTTCATGTGCTTTCCCGGTGTAGAGGCTCGGCTTTTATTGGGACAGTTCTGGGCCAGGTGTCCAGGTTGTCCACAATACAGACATAATCCTTCCATCCGACGGCGTTGTTTCTCTTCTGGGGTGAGCCGTGTGAAATCGCACTGCATGGGTTCCGATGTCTCTTTAGTAGAATGAGGTGGTGAAGGCACAGAGCGGTGAAGAGTTCTGGATCTGGGTTTTCTTTCACGGAGTAGATTGTCAATTCTAATACTCATCTTTACTAACTGTTCAAGATTGAGATTGTCATCTCGACAAGCGAGTTCAGCCTGGATCTCTTCATTCAAGCCTTGGCGAAATAGTACAAGAAGGGGTGCCTCTTGCCACCCAGCAGCGGCAGCTAACGTGCGAAACTCAATTGAATAATCAGTAACAGTTCAATGACCCTGTTTTAATCTGGTGAGGCTCTCGCCACTTGCTCTATCTTGGTGTGGGTGGTTAAACACAGCTTTAAACTCTGCTACAAAGTCCTGATATGAAGACTGAGATATATGATCCCACACTGCAGTGGCCCAATGACGTGCTTTGCCAGTGAGACGTGAGATTACGAAGGTAATCTTCCGATAGTCAGACATGGAAAGTTCATTAGAAAAACAGATCTCACAATTTAGCAGGAAGCTAGCACATTCCTCAGGTGAGCCGTCGAAGCGCTCCGGTTTGCTCACCTTGAGAGAGGAGAATGCTTCCGGTCTGGGAGCTGCTGGACTTTGAACTTGAACTTGAGCAGGAAGTGCTGGATTCTGACGCTGGGTTGTCTCAGTAAGAGCCTGTAGAGAATTCCCGATCTGGTTGAACTTTCCAAGGAGGTCAGTTTGTTGTTTAGACATCTGGTCTAAAGTAAATGCCATCTCTTGTAGCTGAGCTTGATGGTGACCCAGTAACTGACCTTGAGAGGTAACTGCCTTTTGTATCGCGTCTGAATCTGGAGATAGCATGTTATTTGAAGGCGAAGTATTTTGTGAGGAATGGAGATGAAACCGGAGATATAGTTATAATAAAAGTGCTTTACTGAAGATTCATGCTGTACAAACAGGCAGATATACACAGAGACATATACATACAAGGCAGAGGTGTCCAGAGGGCTAGGCTGAGGCGAAGTCGAATGAATGAGAGCAGGGTCACAACACAAGGCAAACAATCCAGGCAGAGGTATCCAAAACGGTAGGCAAGAGCAGGGTCAAGACCAACAAGGTGAGTAATATAACTAGACAAGATAATCAGAGACAATGATAACCGCTTGGTAATGACAACAGAGTGGCAATACTTCGCATGGGACTGGAGGTGAGGTGAGTATTTATAGGCTGGTGTGATGAGGTCCAGGTGATGTCAATATTCAGGTGAGTGTGATCTATGTACTGGTTTGTGATTGGCTGTGGGAGTCTGGGGCTGGGGTGAGGTATGCTGGGAGTTGGAGTTCGTGGGTGAGTGGTGATTCCTGACACTGCACGTTATTAACATGTTAAACGTTTGAATCTGTGTCTGTGTTTGGATAAGTTGATTATGTCAAAATATACATAATTAATAATAAAACAATTTATAATAAATAATAATCATTTATGTTCAAGTCCCTCTCCATCCTCCTATTTCTGGTTCAAGCAGATCAAATTTAAGAACTGATTGTTGCCTAATACATGTTTACATCAAAGTCAGAATATCACTAAAAAGTGAATGTGTGTTCATAATTTAATTCAAAAAGGTAAACTGGAATATTTTATATTAATTACACATTAAAGCCGTATTTATTTTACTGTTGATCAGTAGGACTTATAGCTCATAAAAATCAGAAACCAAGAATCTCAAATTATTATTAATCCACTAAATTACTATTTAAACAGTATCAACATTAAAACAAAAAGGCTTGAAATATGTCACTTTATTTGTAATGAATATGAATATGGCAGTTTACCTTTTTGAATTAAATTATGAAAACTTTTAAATTAAATTATGAAGTTGTGGAGATGCTACAGTACATGCACCACTTGACAGGTGCAAGTGTAATGACATCATTCATGTTATTCATAATTATTAACTATACAAAAAAATAATTCTGTGTATTTACAAATTTATTTTAAAAGTTAAATCTACTTTTTCATGCATGGAGCTACAGCTTTAATCTTTACCCAAAGAGCCACACAGCTCATATCCAGCTCAGCACAAGTGGGCAGCAACACAAAGCTGACCAGCCTACCAGACAGACAATGAAAGGGTTTGTTATACAGTGTCCACTAGATTCTGTCACTGCCTGCCCACATACACACACGCTGAAAGTTAAGCGAAATATGCTAATATTGCTAATATGCTTAATTCATCCACTGTTTTTATTATTAAATATCACATTTAATTGAAACCTTAAAGGTACAGTATGTAATATTTCAGGTTATCTTTTAGCAGAATTTAAGATAATCACTAATAAAAATGATTAAAAACACATCTAATCATTATAAACTAAGAAGTCGTTTGATTATTGTACCTTTGATTATTGTACCTTAGAATAAGCTGTTTATATCTACATTGGTCACGGGTCGAACACCGACTGAGGCCACCATGTTGCATCGCCATGTTTCTACAGTAGTTTGAAAAGGACAAATGAGACTAGCAAACTGAAAAACCGTTTGTGTTGTAATGACGAATTGGCCAATCAAATTCGACGGCTTGTAGCTTTGTTTTACTGTTGGATGACATAAAACAGGAGAAGAAGAAGAAATAAGAAGAAAAACACGGAGGAGAAGCAAGAAGAAACATTTTTTGGGTTATTTGTTAAGATGGTGGAACATTCTTATGCTCGTCAAGAAGAGAAAACACAACTTTGTCGTCAGAGAAAAGAAAACATGATGAGACCAAAAGATATCGGGACAGACAGCGACAAAAAACTCAGGTAAACATTGATGTTGCCTTTCCTAGATGGAAACAGCTAATGAGGAACAAAAGTTTTCAAAGTGACGCCAAGGCACGAAAGCAGTGCGCTCTCTCATACAGCCTCGAATGGTGTTCAACCGCTAGGAGACCATCAATAGTCAACGTAAGCAAATCCTCACAGAAGCACGAGAGCACGACACCTAGAGTTCCACATAACTTTATTAGAAGCTTACGTATCAGCTGAAGTGTCTTCTTCCTTGCCTACCTTGACTAGAGAAAAATGTGAATCCTGCCTGCATGATCTGTCTACAGTGAAGCAGTTTGATGCGTTTACTTTGTTACTTTTGTAGTGTCATCAGGAGAAAAATTATTTAATTTCATCCTGAAAGTGAAGAAATTGTTTGATGAACTATTGGAAATCAAGTATCTTCAACACTCCTACATCATGGAGGTTAGGTCTGATTTCACCCCCGCCCGAGACCTGACTCCACACGGTCTCGGCCTGGCAGTAGAAACCATTTGTTCACACCAGGAAATCTGTGGGGCCAC
>BRDA01022518.1:3499-19685 GCA_036984385.1 Crenuchus spilurus
ATCTATTGATAAAGACAAAAATAATACATAAGTTCAGTTCCCCTCCTCCTGACACCGTGTTGGTCGTATACTGTCTTCGTATTAAAATCTTTTGATACTCCGTAATGACGGAGGAGGACTCTACCGTAGAGTGTGTAAGGGTAAGTGTCTAGTACGATACCTTTATTGGTTGTGTTTTGTTTTACATTCGTGTTAGTAATTTAACATGTGTACAAGACGAAAAAGATCAGGTATCACTGATGACAACCTGCATGCTGTTTTACAAATTGCCTCAGCACGAGACCTAAAACCAGACATTGACATTCTTGCCAAAGGAAAATGGTGTCAGACATTTGGTCAGAAAAAAATAGGTAAGCATTTTCAAAAATCCTTTTTTACACTTGATTTTTACTTTTATTTAATAAATGTGTTTTATTTATTAAGACTAAGAAAAGCAGAACATGTGTACAATTTAATGATTGTGCTTACATTTTGTTTTGTGTTGGTTATTTCCATAGCATGATCTGTGAATGGGAATGTGTGAGATGCCATCTCAGGAGGAGGCAGTAATGCCTCATAGTTTTCTAAAATTATGCTTCTGTCATATGCTGGTTGTGCCACAGTCCTCCTCCCCTTGACTTGAATACATAATAAAAACAGAAATAGTTATCTAACAATATAATGTGTAGTTTCATTTATTTTAAATTATGTTTTTTGTTATATTCATACTGTTAATGTGGCCCTTCGAGGCTAACCATTGTGCTGATGTGGCCCTCAGTGAAGATGAGTTTGACACTCCTGCTCTAGATGATTTAACATAAAATAAGCCTGGTCAATGGGCCCCAAGTGCCAAGCACAAATGCTAGCCTGTACCTCATCAATGCTAATACCATCTCTGCCTCGAAACACTGGGCACTTTTCAGCAGATGCTGAATTACTCACAGACTCTCGAGGCCCAGAAACATTAATTGCACATCCCTGTGACTGGGCTGTGACTTGCTCATGTAGAAGGCCTTCATTATCTGCCTGGAGCTGCCATACAAAGTCTCTCAATTTTTGGAGTTCAGTTGCCATTATTAGAAAAAAAATAAATTAACTCACATAAATGACAAATTTCCTGTAGGCACTCAGTCAAAATTCTTAAGACCCTAAAACACCAACTACTGTTTTGCCAATTGATCACCATTTTTTTCTAATATAACAAAAACAAAATAACAAAAAACAAAAAAACTCAAGTAGACATCTCTGCATTCATGATTCTGCCAACTGCACCATAAATGTGGCCCTTGTAACATGCTACTGTAGCCAACTACGCCACCTGGGGGATTTCACCCCAGGAAATATTTAAAGTTACCCAAAACAGCTCACATTTGTCTGGAAATATTCAATAAGATTAACCACCTTTAAAGAATGTTCAGAGACATGGAATTGAGTAAAATCTTCAATATCTAATAAATCAAGCTGACATACATATTTCCCCTCATGTGAAGATAATATGCCAAATGCTGTAAATGCTCAACTTTATTACTTAGTTAAAAATCTAATGTGCAAATTTAAAGAAGTTTTAAACAAAATATTTACATATTAAGCATGTTCAATCACATCCATTAGGCTACACAGGAATTGCCTGCTAATATCTATCATATGCTTCAAGCTTGTAGAGGGGTCTGTCCAGGGTGTGTGTGGGGAGGGGACTGGTTGTTGTTGAGGGGGGCCTCATGGGCACTGCTTGTTTATAGGCCCCAGAATTTTGTGCTACGCCCTTGCTTCTAATAATAGGAATTGGCTCAGTGCACAAGATGGCGCCTCTTAACTTCCGGTGAGTGAGTGGTATGCCTTGGTGTCTCCAGTAGTAGTGGGCAGAAATAGTGAGAGCAACTGTGATTGTGTTTAAGGTAAAGGAGAAACAAATAACATACTAACGTCAAGAGATGAAAAGTCTTTGCATTGTTGTGCTGAATCTCCAAGGTACAACTCAGCTTTCACAGGTTTCCAGCGGGCCCTGAGGCGTGAGCTCAGTGGCTTCTAAAGATTTGTAGGGACTACTTTAAGCCCATTCAAAGTACTTGTGTTTTGTTGGAATCTATATATTTTATATATATCTTGACATATTACTATTTTTGTGAATCTACATTAATATTACAAGTTAAAGTTTTAAGTATAAACATTTCTATTCAGCTCTCACTGAGAGAGGAAGTTTAAGGCATCTTACTTCAGCACATTTTGTTACGAAAGCAGGAAACATCTGCCAGTCTGCCATAGGATAAGGTCAGTTTATTGCAACAGGAAGCTGCGGTGTGACTGTCAGTAAAAGTGCGTGGTAGAACTTATCCTGAGTCAGCATAAATTAGGATACACAGTCTTTATCTAGGATGCACAGATATCACTTCTCACACGAAGTGACCATGCGCTCAGCATGCAGCATCTAAATGATAATCTAAGCTTCTCATTGGCTGATCACTTTTGAACACACACACACACATAGTGATTGGTACAGGGAGGGGTGTGGGGGCGAGCTTTTAACAGTATATAAGGGGTCAGATTTTAGATTGAGGTCAGAACTTGTTAGGAGAACTGCTTAATTGTATTTCTCTTATACAACTTCTCCGGAGCTCCGTTTTAATAAAGAATTCTGTTATTCTACTCCAATATTGGTGTGTCTCCTCTTTGCATCAACCAACACGCAGGACTGGTTTCATCCACAATTTGGTGACCCTGACGTGATGCAAAGGAGATGGACTGACATCTGGACCTGATCTCTTCTTTTCACTCAAAACGGGCCCTCACATAAAGGTGAGCAGAAACCTTTTAATAAATTCTGCATATTGGAGAATATAAAATTGTATGAGTGAAGATAAGTGGATTAAGTCCTGCATTGAAGTCGATTGGAGCAGAATAAAAGGATTAATATAAATAAGGTAAAATAAGTGGGGATATCTGAGTGAATATTTTTTTCTCTTTTTAATGACTGGGAATTGGTGAGCCTCTCCCCCTTTCGATGGGAAGATGGGATAAAGACTAGGTTGGAAGTCTTTGGGGGTGGTTTGCCCTAAAACTACAGGATGGCGAAGTAGATCCTTGGGTGTTGGATCCCTGAAGTGCCTATTTGGAAAGTTCAAAGGTTCTCAGGTTGTGGATACCTAACGGTGATAACGATACAACTCTGAGTTGAGGAGTAGAACTTGAAGACCATCAATGGTGAGTACCAGTTATTTGATCAATATGGCAGAAACACAGATTAAGTAAAGGAGTCTTGAAGATGTATTAAATAATAAATTTGGGATGGGTAATTGGCAATGTAAATCATTAGAAGCACAGATTGGGACATTAGTGAAAGCTATTTATGAACTAGAGGTAGATCCTGATAAATGGAAGACTTTAAGGGCAGATACTAGGTAACAGTTGAAAGATTGGTTTATTGAGAATAAAATGTTCACACAGACGCAGACGTCATTGGCCCAAGCATTAAATGACTTGACTGAGACAGCAGTTAGAGAACTGACACAGGATGTATAAACACAAAGAGCAGAAGGACAAAGTGACAGGGGATGTAGATAGGTTACAAGTGGAGCTGTTAAAAGCTCAACTGGTGGAAGCCAGGAGGACCACAAGTGCAGTTAAGAAAAGAATAAGGCAGGCAACATGGTAATCACTGAAATAGACCCATACACATCACAAACATAGACTTGTTTTCAGATACAGCCTTTGCCGCCTCAGTTCACAGCGCCGCCACCCCAGCAGTATCAAATGCAGCCATATTACCAACTGCCACCTCAGTAACCCATGTATAAAACATCATATGGGGGTCCACCTAGGGGTCATGGTAGAGCTAGAGGGAGGGGTTATAAGGGGGGGGCCATGGCCAGCAGAGACAATCAGCCACTGGATGTTTCATTTGTGGAGCACCTGACCACTGGGTCAAAGACTGTCCATATTGGCCCACAGGCTTACCACAGCCACATCAAGCTCCAAATCCAATTCATCTGTGTCACATGGACGTATGGGGAAGGGAGCAGCAGTGACGAGGCCCACTGGGGGACACAGACAGCATGGCAACAGAAGAGCCTATGCTGTCTCTGACTGTGGGGCACCTGGAGCTTCCTTTTCTGATTGATACAGGGGCCACCTATTCAGCTATCAACCATGCACTTCCTAACAGTCATTAGTGGCTCTGAGACTTTCAGACATTCTTTTATTGTAGCCACCCAAGCTCCAGTTCACCTGTGTGGTTGAGATTTATTGATCAAAATGGGAGACACTGAAGGCGTTATGGGCATCTGGAGACAATGGCAACCATGGTGCATGCTCGTACAACCCTATGGTCCCTGTCCTGATCCCCCAAAACCTCACACTCTATTATGACCGCATGGAGGACTTGCCCTATAAAGATCTATTTTAAAACTGAATTGTAAGACACAGTATGGAAGGTTACTTCACCAGGTTTATATGTTGGTCATGAGGGCGTGGCGGCTCCGGTGACATTGACACTGGCCCAGGCTGTATGGTATAAAATGTCATTTTCTGCTGCATCACAAATATCTTTAGCATTGCACCCAGGACATATGGCCAAATAGTTAGGGCCCAAGACTAAAGCTGCAAATCAAGCCACTGATTGGGTTTTCACTAACATCCCAACTGTTTCATACTCTAAATTGACTAAAACTTATTTTGTCCAATCAGAATCAATGACTTGAGTCATAATGACATACAACTTATTAGCTAGACATCTTGCTAGATGGTGGCATCTATACTTGACTGCAATGATAAACAAACATGTAGAGGACTGTGACATTTGTAACCTTAACAAAGTAGGAAAGACATGTAAGCCAGGACCAGGGAAATTTCCCAAACCACAGACACCTGGGGAACACATTCAGATTGATTACACAGATATTATTCAGACAGTCAGAAGGTATAGGTATCTACTGGTAGTTGTAGATAAATTTTCAGGGTGGGTAGAAGCTATCCCAACTATTAAGGAGGAAAGTAAATCTGTCTGCAAAATGTTGATCAATCACTGGATTCCCCAGCATGGTTTTCCTAAAAGAATTCACTCAGATAATGGTTGTTACTCCACTAGCAGTGCACTGCATTGGGTTAAACAGATCTGAGGTCTAAAGCATGCTTATGGTTCAGTCTACCACCCATAATCTCAGGGTAAGGTTGAGCGCACGAACCAGATAATTAAATCTAAAATGCATAAAGTGATGCAATCTATTGGGCTGAATTGGCTAGAAGCCCTGACAATTGTACTGATCAGCATTAGAAGTTCTGTAAACAGAAGTACGAGCTCATGACCGGTAGGTCATTTCCGGGGCCCCAAACAGTGCTTACGTGGGAAACAACCAGTGTACTTTTCAAATCTTATCAGTCATATATAAAGATGTTAAAAGCTGTATGTCTAGCTTTTTCTGTGCAGACCCAGAAGGAAGAGTCAGCGGACGCTGAAACCTCTCTTGAAGTGTCTCTGTCAGAGTGGGTCTATCTGAAGGTCATCAAACGCAAGTGGTGCAAACCTTGCTGGACAGGACCAGTCCGCGTGGTCAAGCGCACATCTCACGCTGTCCAGCTGGACAGCAAAGGCCCAACTTGGTATCATCTGACTCAGTGCACACCAGCACCAACACCCAGACCAGGGAAGGAGTCCCCAATCAATGGGGCAGAATAATCCCCGGGGACAGAGGCATGACAGGGCAGTCTACCCTGCCTCCGGTGCAGAGAGGGCCACATCGGGTGAAGAGCACCTTTACACATATACATATAGCTGAATAAAGTTCTTGCTAGCTGGGGACAACATGGGGATGTTTGGGAACAATAAATACTTGGGTTATGCAAGAATTGATTGTATTTTTAGGACAGAAGAGAGGGAAATACCTGGTAAGGGGGTTAAATGGGAATTTTTATAGGATTTGTAATTTCAGTTTTTATAGGTATTATTATTATTGTTAATACATGCTCGCAACAAAACATGTCTCTGTTAAACCACACCATTGCTAGTCATAGTCTTTTGAATCATACCATATATATCCACCTCACTGACCACCACACTCACTACTGCTACACAGATTTTCAATCTAGAGATTACATTTATCCACTGGTATGGCCTTTCTTGGGAAAGGCCAAGAGAGGGTTTGTTGGAATCTATATATTTTATATATATCTGGACATATTACTATTTGTGTGAATCTACATTAATATTAGAAGTTAAAGTTTTAATTATAAACATTTCTATTCAGCTCTCACTGAGAGAGGAAGTTTAAGGCATCTTACTTCAGCACATTTTGTTACGAAAGCAGGAAACATCTGCCAGTCTGCCATAGGATAAGGTCAGTTTATTGCAACAGGAAGCTGCGGTGTGACTGTCAGTAAAAGCGCGTGGTAGAACTTATCCTGAGTCAGCATAAATTAGGATACACAGTCTTTATCTAGGATGCACAGATATCACTTCTCACACGAAGTGACCATGCGCTCAGCATGCAGCATCCAAATGATAATCTAAGCTTCTCATTGGCTGATCACTTTTGAACACACACACACACAGTGATTGGTACAGGGAGGGGTGTGGGGGCGAGCTTTTAACAGTATATAAGGGGTCAGATTTTAGATTGAGGTCAGAACTGTTTAATTGTATTTCTCTTATACAACTTCTCCGGAGCTCCATTTTAATAAAGAATTCTGTTATTCTACTCCAACATTGGTGTGTCTCCTCTCTGCATCAACCAACACGCAAGACTGGTTTCGTCCACAATTTTTAACAGACATTTCAACACAGGTGACTTTGTTATGAATGCCAGGTAAAGAGAAAACTATAGGTCAGCAATGCATTGTCTTTTTGCCTGGAAAAGTTATTGTCTTTGTTTTTTGTTTAGATTGTGAATAATTCATTTTAAGACCTATACAAATCACAGGTAATTAGTGTTAATTTATATTTAAATAAAGTCTTTAGTAAAGAGGAGAGAGATGATGGGAAATCTGCTAAACTACTTTATTATTGTAATAATAAAAGTCAAATGTAACCACTATACTCTTTCATGTCTTTAATTTCAATAAAGAAGACAGTGGGCCAGGTTTGCTTTTACAAATTCATTACCATTGGTCACATGAAAGATTTTTGGCAGATTTACAAGTTTAATGTCAGACTCTGCTTTGTACCTGTCATGTTGTTCATTTCTATCTCCTTATATGGTCATTGTTTCCTTTTCTGGTTAGATTTGTCATGCCCTGTACACAACTGTCCCATTATGTCTTATTAGTTTCCCTCTTTAAATAGTCCTTGCTTTCAGAGTCCTGTGCATTTCATTTGTTTGATGTACTTGTGTATTGTGTTTGTGTAGTTCTTGTGTCACCAGCCAAATGTATACCAAAGTCTTTGTTTAAATAAATATTCATTTTGTATCTCTGCATGTGTGTCCAATTCAACACCCTGCATCTCAGACATGACAGGTCTCCCAAAGGACGTATCAGAGTTCAAGGCAAGCTCAATGGAGGAAATGCTCCTGAAACAGCATGAGCTACTTCAAATGCTCCTCCCTCAACACAAGAGGGACATGAGTTGGATCAAGCAGGCTATCAATATTCTGTGACAATATTCCATACACAAAGACTCAGGTGACTGGATGGAGCCTCTGGGTGTCAATGGGGTGGGCAAAGGAGACTGTTTGGAACTTTACACATCTTTTAAAGGTTCTGAGACATACAGCACTATTCATTCACTTTTCATTGTACATTTTTCTGTTTAATCTGCTGTTAATATGCTGCTGTTGAAGCTTGAGTGATGCGCTGAACATCGTTTATAGTTATTTTTGGCGAATCTTGAAAACATCACTTATAGAAATACATCTTGCCTGCTGACAGATGTCTGAAACCAGAAATGTTTATGCTTACCAACCACAGACTGGATACAGGCAATGTCGTCTTATGCAACTAGCCAATTGCACAACATCCCACAAGCAATACTATTATAACAGTGTAAGGGAATTCTGGAGGAATCCTATTAATCCTGTAATTGTATCCTGTAGATTGCATATCATACTCATCAGATGCTTATGAGACAAAATGTTCTTTGCTGTATATGTGACATGTCGAAAAGAACAATGCGTATGACATATGAAGCATACGACCTTTAAGATTTCTTTGCAAACAATGCAGCTTCAGGTAACACCTGTTGAGTACATTGCTTTTCTTGTAAGCCTTTGTGGTTACTCTGCCAGTTTAGGCCTCACGTTTTGGGGAACCATTGAGGAGGGAGGCTGGCAGAGTGCAGAAAGGACCCTCATTACTGTTCTCTATTTTACTTGTTTTTTTGTTTTTTTATATTACTCATGTAAAAGGCTCGACGCCAAACCCCCTTGCTCAGCTCAGGGTGATATAAAGGAAGTGTGCTAAGAGGAGAGGGGGAGCTGTCTTTGTGACTGAGACTTATCTGAATCAATAGAGACTTCTGCTGATTAATTTTTACTTCTGTAGTCCTCATCTGATTTCTGTAACAAACAGTGAACACAATCATTCCCATTCCAATTAGAATTGCCTTTAATTGTCCTGAAAATAACTATGCTAACCATCCTTCATGCACCATACCTTGCATAGTATTTAAAATCTAAAGTAGGTAAAGTCTAGGTAAATCTATTCTGTAAAACCATTTGAGATGTAGGATCCAGTTGATGACCTAATGTTTCCAAGGTTACACTAGTATAATTCATAAATGGCTGTTGATTGTACCAAATATAATTAATTAATAATTAATTAATTTGAATATGCCTTGGACTTCTTCTACATACCTGGCTGCATTTGTGCCCTGGTAGCAATGTACTTTGATGACCTCAAGATGTGTTGCATTCACAAACACTTCACTACAGGCAACCGCTAGAAGTAGGCATTGCCATGGGATGCTCGATTTCACCCATCTTGTTTATTGTGGCCTTTGAAATCATCCTAATAAGGGCGAGGATGAAGATCAAACTCGCCAAATCATGTAGCCTTTCCCTTAGGAAGTGACAATGCCATCTTTGTTGCAGGTGTTGAAGAGATCCCATTGCTGGCAAGCCAACCTGTCCACAGCCTGGGACTTACCTATACAGCAGACCTTTCTGACAGGCAGATGGGGGAAACAATGAGGGAGCAGCTTGCAGATGGCCTAGCCAGGATCAGTCAGAGTATAAAGTATAAAGTGCGTTACCAGTTACCAGTTCATACTGTACCCAAGGGTGATGTGGCCTCTGAAGATGAGCAAAGTGCCCTCCTCCATGGTAGACAAGATGGATAGGTTGGCAAACTTATTCATCAGGAAGTGGCTGGGGCTGCCGAGATGCCTGTCAGATGTAGGCCTCTTTGGCAGAAACATGCTGCAACTGCCATTGTGGTCCATTGGCCTGGGGTACAAGCAAAAGAAGGATTGGATGGTGTTAGAGCTGAAGGAATCCACTGACCAACTGGTGAGGGCAGCTGGCTCCCAGATACAAACAGGGAGAAAGTGGAAAGCCCAGGAAGAGGTCGATATGGCAATCACCCGGTTGAAACATCGTGAGGTAGTTGGCAGAGTCCAGGAAGGTCAAACAGGCCTTGGGTGGAGTGAGGCCCCCCTTTTCTGGTCAAAGGCTGCCAAGCAACACCAGAGAGCCATGGTGGTGGCAGAAGTGACAAGGACTGAGCTGCAGCACCTCAAGATCAAAGCGGTGGCTCAGAGCCGGCAGGGGAGCTGGATGTCATGAGAAGGCATCACAGACCGGTCATTGTCATGGTCTGACCTGTGAAAGATCCCCCAAGCCAGACTCAGCTTCCTGATCAGATCCACCTATGACACCCTACCTTGTCCCAGAAACCTCCACCAGTGGTTTGGTGCAGAGGAGACCTGTCCCCTCTGCAATACCAGCAATGCAACCCTCCAGCATATTCTGTCAGGTTGCAAGACAGTTTTGTCCCAAGGCCGTTACCGGTGATGACATGATCTGGTGTTGAGGAAGCTGGCAGAGGTGGTAGAGTCGTGCAGACAGGAGACTAACAGCAGACCTTCTACTCCATCGAGATGCTCCATCCTGTTTGCAAGGGCTGGGGAGAACATCAACCCCCCTCGCGAGAGAGTACTGTCAATATTCCTGTCACCTAGCAGTGAGAGGACTATGAGGGTCGACCTAGGGAGGCAGCTCCAATTCCCTCAGGAGGTTGTTGAAACATCTCTCCGGCCAGACTTGATCATATGGTCAGAGCCACGCAAGACCATCCTGTTGGTGGAGCTCACTGTCCCGTGGGAGGAACGTCTGGAGGCTGCTAATGAGCAAAAGCACTCCAGGTATGCAGATCTGGTGGAAGACTGCAGGGAGGCTGGATGGAAGGCAGTAATGTGTCCCGTCAAAGTGGGATGTAGGGGCTTCATCGGGTCCTCAACTGTTCGCCTGCTCCATGATTTGGGATGCACTGGAGCAGGGTGTCGCAAAGCCATCAAAGAACTGGCTGAGGAGGCAGAGAGGGGCAGCTTCTGGCTGTGGTTAAAGAGGAAGCATAGGAGTTGGGGCCCAAATAACACCTAGGGCATCAGCAGGGGGTGGCAGGGAGAGATCCCTGCCATCGCTCTGCCACCAGGAGATGTACTGGGGTTAAAGGAGCGAAACACCTATGAATGGTGGTCCCCAGCTGATGACCCTTCTACACCCAGGACTGTTTAGTGGAGCACACTTGCAAGGCACTGGTAGAGGTGTGTCAGGCAGTAATGCCCAGCAGGTATCAGCCTGTATCTTCATAAATTCAATCTAGAAGCATCCAGTGACTACTGTGAAAGGGCAGTTGGGCATCCAGGGAAGACTGGAGGACAAACAGGAGAGACTGGATGACTGCAGGAAAGTCTGCATTGGGTGTGGCAGGCTAGTGGTCTGACATTGCTTTAAATTCATCTGGTAAATGAGTTGATACCCCAGACCAAATCAATGTGGATGCTTCTCTCACATTAGTTTTATCACTTTTTCACACAGGACCATGTAGGTCTGCATTTTTTTCTCCCTTAATAATAAACACCTTCATTTAAAAATAGCATTTTGTGTTTACTTGTTTTGTCTTTGACTAATATTTAAATTGGTTTGAAGTTCCGAAACATTTAAGTGTGACAAACATGCAAAAAAACAGTAAATCAGGAAGGGGCAAACACTTTTTCACACCACTGTATGTTGGTTTCACCTGTTTTCCTGGAAATCTTCCAGGAGAGACTATAGGAGTAATACAATTAGGTTCTTGGATACATGTAGTATTTTCTGGCTTTTCTGGCAGGTTTCTGCATATGCATGTTTTATCATGTTTTTCAATTGACCATTCATGTTTTACCATAAATTCAGTACACATCTTATCTGACTATCCAATGGACAATATCTTTCACATTGTAATCTGTCAAGCTCCATCTTTGACGTATCATAATAACAGTCACACCTCTTTGTTCATATAAAGCAGTAAGTCTGCCTGTTTTGTTATTGACATATTTAAGTAAGTAATATTTACTCATTCATGTATCTGAATCTGAATTCTCCTGCAGCAGAATCACAGTCCTTTGAAACCTTTGGGCGCATTGCACTCCCCTGAAGTTGGGTCTGCTGTTTCTGAGATATGTTAAAAATCAATGTCACCAAATCCTCTTTCCTGTCCATTACATGCAAAATCATTTATGACATCATTAGGAAGGTGCACAGAAACATCAATATTTTTCAAAATATAGGCAATCTCTTCTTCTTCTTCTTCAGAATATTCTTCCCCATTTTCTTTTCCTATCAGAAATGTCCATGAATATTATTTTAGCCATATAAACTACTCCAAAAAATTTAGGGATATGTGGTTTTCAGGTAAAATTTCAGGATGAACCTGAAATGAGATCTAACCTTCACAGTAAACTTAACCCTCTGGAGTCTGAGGGCATTTCAGACACTCTGATGTAGTCTGATATTCCTTCACACTTCTACAAATTACACCCATCTAATATTATACTTTTTCAAAGTGTTACACAGGCTTTTGTTCAGCGCAAACTCAGCAACTACAGTGCTAAAACAGTAAGAGTGTCTGATCTAAACTTAGACTTTCCAAAAACTTTTTTTTTTTCAGATGTGCTGATATATTGTGAAAAAACACACTAAACATTTCTAGCCAAGACTTTTGAGCTCAGAACTGAATAAACAGAGGTGTTGGCTATGCACTGGTCATTACAGTTTTTAGAAATTGTGTGGTTTTATTTCTAAAGCTTAACACGCAGTATGTGAGTGGACATGTGTTTCACTCATTCTGTGGTTCCAAGATTGAACATTTATGAAATAGGTATGAACACTCAATTTGAGATGTCTTTGTTCAGATTCACAGTCCACACAGTCCAAGGCTGGAAATTCACCATTGCGGAAAAACTCACCCTGAAAAATGTGTCTCTGCTTATTTAAGCTCCTCTTACAAATATCTAAAATATATTTCAATTCAAGCTATATATATTTATTTTTAAAATAGACCCTTTAAGGTTTCTGGAGTATATGTTAAAAGTTATGCCGCCAGCCGGAGTGCCGATTCCAGAGGGTTAATTGCATGTTAAAAGCTCTATCATCTTTTAGAATGTAGATTCTTACTGCATTTCCAGGAACTTTTTAACTGCTTTGCCCATTTTTCAACATTTGCACATTTATGTAACTTTGGACAAGAGAGTCTGCTAAATGACTAAATGTAAATGAGTTTATTAATGGGAGTAGTAGCTAATGGAAATATCTATTTGTTCTAAAATAAGTAAACTTGCATAGCAGATATCCACTATTATATAATGCAGAGGATTCACATTACTTTACAAAACACAAAATATTGACTCAATCAGTCTTTAGTATCTGTAAAGTTTATCATTTTTATCTTCAAAATCATTCTGAAACAGCTGAATCAATCATTAGAGACCAATTTTTAAAATGTAAAACAAGATGAATAGTTTCTTAATAAATTGTAGTTTATTCAGTAAAGTGTGAGGAATGATTTGTGCAGTGTACAAAATTACAGATTGTTATTTAATGGACATTATCTTGATGGGTCTGATGGGTCAGATGGATCAGATGGATACAAAGTTCCAAGTTTGCATCAGTGGAGCATATATAAAGTTAAGTCCCACCAACAATAATTTCAACAGAGCCCTGAAACAAGCACATCAAAATCATTAAAAACATTTCTTTCATGCATGACTTGTCTTATTTTAAAATATATTAAAATCTTATTTTAATCTCACATGTTCATTCATTTTCTACATAACTGTAAGCTTTTTAGTAATTAAAACAGAAGTTTCCTTCTACTCTGCTCTAATCTGTATTTTCAGATCCCTCCACTGACTATAAGAAAGTCTATCTAAGGCATCTCCAGCTCTGTTTTTCAGCTGTGTTACTATAAGTTTTTTGTCGGTCATAGTACATTTTAAGGCAGTAGAAAAAATTTGAACTTGGCAACCCTGCAAGCAGCATAGCTTTAGTTACTCCTTCCTCACCACAACAACCCAAGCAGATACACTTGTGATTTCTGGATGGGCAAATCCAATCTGATCACTTGCAGTTAGCAGTGCAGACAGTCAGATGACTGAGAAACAAATCTGATTGGCCTGCTGTCTGAACGTAGCCTTAGTCAGTTGATATCTAGTGAGGCTTTTGTTGCAGAGAACATACACATACAGTAATTTGACACTGAAGATATTTTATAATCTGGGAATGTGTAGAATATGTCATGCCTAAACTGAATGTTTACATTTTTAACTTTTCTAACTTTTATCCCCTTCTTGTATTAAAAGAAAAACAACTTACTGAAGTACATCTTCAGCCCTTTTTCGGTCCAGTACTTGTAATTCCTCATATTTTTCCAAAAAGCCCATCATATCAACTTGAAAAATTCTGTGAAACAAGAAAAGAACAACACATATAAGTATAAATACCACAAAAGGTCCAGAATTATGTAGCATGATCTACAGATACAACATGCACAATGTATCACATTTTAAAGGATTTACTCATGGCTACTAAGGTAATGTAGTGAAGTAATCAGCGATTGTAGCTGTTTTGCTGCTACGCTAACTGCTCAGTTTGTTTATTTCTAAATGGTTTTGCTGTTTTAAGACTTTTTTGGTGTGTCGTCCAAACAATGCCGGAGGCAGCTAACATGGAACTAATAAGGTACAATGCATTGTTAACCAAACATCTTAAGTATGACTCACAAAACTGTTGTACCTTGTTAGTACTACAGTAGTGTTAACCATGTTGGTTTGAGCCACTGTAGTCAAAACTACAGTGTTTGGTCCTAGTATGTGTTTGGCCTAACTTTCTCAGTCGGACACTTGAAAAACCTCATGAACAGCTAATACATTTATAACTCATAATGATTAAGAATAAAAATCTTAAAGTACTGTAAAGATGTTGTCTCTTCTGTGGGTAAACACCTGCTACTTGTTATACATTATATAAGCCCTTGGACTTGGGGGCAGATGTCCTATATGTGTGAAAATGGCATGAAAGCCTCAGTCTTCTGCTAGACAACTAAGCATGTTGAATGTGTTTTTATATTTTTCAAAACTAAAAAATATAGACTGGCAAATACTGTAACGCTTTGCCCCCTTGTGATCATGTTTATTTATGCACTTTCGTTTTATGGTCTTCATTTCCTGCTTGTCTCACTTCCCTGATTACTTGTATCCAGTTCCATTTGGTCATTGTTTTCTTTCATGCTCATTATTGTTTCCACCTGTTCCTTATGTCATCCAATCATTGTCATCCCTTTATATTATTACCCTTGTTTTGTTAGTCTTATGCTCGTCATTGTGATCTTACCGTGTGTTTGCTACTTGTAATCTTACCTGTTTCTTAATTAGTGTTTATCTATTTCAATCTTAGTTTATGGTTTTGTCTCATTATTAAAACATTCATTTGTTTCTAAACTCTGCGTGTGTGTCCGCACTTCGTTGTCCCAGCCCTCAGCCTAATACTAACAAAACAAAACATCAGGAAAGTACTGCCAAAATAAAATTACTTATAGAATCAGGATTTACCTGGAAACTCTCTACATATAGCCTCTGCGTGCGGTATTGCTAATGTAACATAACTAACATTGGTTACAGCAATATTATTTGAGAAATGCATATTTGTAAACACAGACATGAAAAAGTGTATTAAGAAATAAAACACTTGACATTCTTAGTGAAACTTTCAACTTTCTGACATTATTCTTACATTCTGTCTTTCATCATTGATGATGTAGCCTCCTGTAACTGAGCCTCAAACACAGGTCAAGATCTGTGGTTTGAACTATACAACTTAATGACACCTTGCAAATGTTCACTGGAACTAATGTTTTGGGAAACATCTGTGTCCATTAACAATGGATCCGTTATGGGGCAGTCAGTGTGGATCCAAGCACAGAGGAAGAAACCAACTGAAGAATCAGGTTTTATTGAATGAAAGGGGAAGTGTGGAGATAGACAAAGTAGATAGATCAGCAGCATTATTCACTGCACCACTGTGGTGCACTGCACACTGATAAACACAGTGATAAAGGCCAAAAGGAGAAAAGGCGGGAACAAAAACAAAGGCATGCTGGGCCAAGCATGTGAATTTAAAATGATTATTCTACCTCAAAAGTAAATAAACACAAAGGGAATTGCAGCCTCTCCAAATCCTTCATACTTCCTTGTTTGAGGAGTGTTATCCTGGCACCAGGTTACCCCTTTCTTTCCTCTTTTCAATTAATTGTTTTACTGCCTCCCTGCATGTGTTCCTTTCCTTTTTTACTTTTTTTTAAGTTGAGCCATAGCTCGGAGTTTGCTTTTAGACTGCCAGAGTGGTTGTTCCTACACATAGGGTGACGCGCCTGCTGATTTGCCAGGTTTATAAAGAGCCACAAGGAGGTGCTGCTCCTTTGGGCTGATTACTGCTGATGCCATTTCCTCAACCACAGAGCTTCCTACCAGTGGTCAAGAAAATTGTCTCACCCTTTACAGGATCAGACTATAGACATTAAAAATGTCGTTACCTCAATAGTTCCAACTACGGTTTTGAGACACTTACATTTCAATTGCATTGTTCCACCTTTGTAAGTTACTAACAACTAAGCTTTTGGGAAACGCACCCCAAAAATAATTCAACAAAGAAATAACTGATGTAGAGATTTCATGGAAGTCATGTTTAAAATGTAAATGTTGATGTAAAACAACATTGAACAATAATTATAATGTACTAATACATTATAT
>BRDA01022521.1:0-32788 GCA_036984385.1 Crenuchus spilurus
TCAACAAATAAAAACAAAACAAAAATATCACAGAAGGACAAAAAATAATGTTTTTGTCCAGTAATCCGCTTTTTCTGTAAACCTGCCGTATCACATCCTTACGTCTGACTTTCTTGAAGCACTTTAAGCTGCCCTGTCACACTGGTGAAGCTTAACAACACAACATGCTGATGTCACTCCTGCAGCTTGGATGGAAAAGAAGAAGCAATTTATGTAGTAATTTCACTTTTGCTGCCACAGAAAACAAAACGGAGTGCCATGTTTGTGGGCTGAAAATAACTGGGAAAAACACGACGAACCTCAAGAGACACTCACCACTACGAGCTTTACAAAAAATTAAGCTAACGTAGCTAATGTAGCTAGCTAGCTAGTTACTATAACTGTACAGTAACTAGTTACTGTAACCAGCTAGCTAACGATGATGAATATGTATATTGTTTGATATGTTTCGTGTTTCATTTTTGAATTTTTCAATGTCAAATTGCACATATCAAAGGGGATATGTGCAATCTGTTATCATTATCTTAGGTGTTTAGGTTAAATAGACCACAAACACATCTAACTGGAGCCGTGAGACACACATGCAGCCTTCATTGCATCTAAAAATATCTCTAATTTAAAATAGTATAACTAAAAATACAACTAAAATTAGATTAAATATTTTAAACATTTCATTGACTAAAAGTAGACTAAAATGTTTTCAGTTTTTGTCAACTAAAACTTGACAAAAACTAACAATAACTAAATGACTAAAATGTGACTAAATAATATACATTTTAGTCAGAAGACTAAAACTAAATCAAAATCACCTGTCAAAATGAACACTGATATCCGCAATTGTGTCTGCCTGCATCCCTTCTATCAGCCAGCATTACAAATGTAAGAATTAATGAATATTAACAAATGAAATGAGGTTGATGATACAAAACATAAAATATCCTGAGTTCATACTGACTGCAATGAAATAAAAGTATTTTTTTCCCATACTGTAACAACTTTTTCCGATTTGGGGTTGGACAATTAAAAAAATAACATTACATACTTGGGGGCAGCCACAGTCTGGTGGTTTGGGTTCTGGTCTTGTTGTGACTGGAAGGTTGCCACTTCGACCCCCAGACAGGTCATGACTGAAGTGTCCCTGAGCAAGGCACCTGACCCCCAAATCCTCCCCAGGCACTGTGGATAGGGCAGCCAAAGCATCTGTGCATGTTTCCCTGCTGTTGAAAGGAAGACATAAGAAGTGCTGTTTACAGTTTGCCAGAAGCCATGTACACTTGTAAACAGCAATTCTTATGTCCTTCTTTCAACAATAGTTTTCTTCTTGCCACTCTTCCATAAAGGCCAGATTTGTGGAGTGCAGACTTATAGTTGCCCTGTGTACAGATTCTCCCACCTGAGCTGTGGATTTCTGCAGCTCCTCCAGAGTGACCATGGACCATGCTTCTCTGACCAGTGCTCTCCTTGCTCGATCTGTCAGTTTAGGTGGACGGCCATGTCTTGGTAGGTTTGCAGTTCAATTCACTAGTGTTCTCTAACAAACCACTGAGGCCTTCACAGAACAGGTGTATTCATACTGAGACTGAATTACACACAGCTGGACTCTATTAACTAATTAAGTGACTTCTGAAGGTAATTGATTGCACTGGATTTTGTTTAGAGGCATCAGAGTACAGGGGCTGAATACTTTTGCATGTCACACTTTTAAGATTTTTATTTGAATAAAATTTTGAAAGCAATGTATCATTTTCATTCCACTTCACAAGTATGTGGTACTTTGTATTGGTCTGTCACTTAAAATCTCAATGAAATACATTTAAGTTTGGGGTTGTAAGATGACAAAATGTGAAAAGGTTCAATGGGTATGAATACTTTTGCAAGCCACTGTAAATAAATCTAAATAAAATGATGTACTTAATTGTTATTTAGTGAAAATCTAAACAGAAAATCTTGGTAAACTATAATGAAAAATGATCCTAAAAGGGCATGTTAAAATTAGACTTAAACTTGAGAATAAGGCAACAGGTTTTAACCTCTTTAATAGTCCTCTTTAATCTATTCCTTCCCTCTTTTGGCATACATCGATGTTGCGAAATTAGTCTAAAAATGTGCCTGCAGTGTTGTGCAGCCTGAAACAATATATTATTCTGGCTCTAAAAATAAATAAAAAAATCTACATTTTTTGTGTTCTGCAGTAAACTGTATGCATGTGTTATAATATTACAAATCACAATACACAGTTTCTGATCATTTGAAAGTTTATTTTACAAAAAAGATATGAATTTTGTATTTCATGTATTTCCTGTATATTTTGGACACACAGAGTCAGACAGAGAATCCTACAGCATACAGTGGACTGTATATGACATTAAATTCCACGAAAGATAAAGAAAAAAATATTTCCAGGTCTAAATAGATACAGGTAATACTACTGCCTTAACTACTAGTATCAAGAACACTAATTTGAATTTCAGAAAAAAATATTTGTATTCCCAGAGAGTGTTCCCATGAGCACAAATTCCTCTGACATGAACTAGAACATCTGCATGTGAACTGCGGGGAAATTTCTGAATATTCTAATTTCAGTACATCTGTAAGCAAACACTCAGTGTGTTTATCATCATGGGCTGTGTGAGTGACTGTAGCTGAGGGCATATGGAAATGAAGTGGAAAATGGTGGTGATTAAACATATGGGGGGTTAAATGGGCACGCTATGCGCTGCACACACTATTACCTCTGCATTGCTATAGTGGAGCTGCATTTGTATTAAACCCACACTGAGACAGATCTGATTTTGCATATGTAAACCCAACAGTCATTGCAATGGTTTACATACTTTAGGCCAAATAGAGCATATGTTAAAAATCTAATATCTGCATTTCTAACAACTGGTCTTGCTTGAATGCTTTGTTTCAAGGAAAATATGGCTATGACACAAATCATATTTTTTTAGTACTCAGAACTACACAGATTGAAAACATTGAGTTACAATAGACCTGAATGCTGGTAAACATAAATGTTGACTATAGCTGCATTCCAAAAGCTTTAATACAGTCTAGAAATGTCTTCTGTAATCTCATTTGTATGACATCATGGATAAAAAATGGAACTGTCTACCAAGACTGTAATACAACATCTTCAGAAAGGAAGTGGATGGCCCCGAGTGGCTCAGCAGACTAAGGCACTGTCACTATGACCTGAGGATTCTGAGTTCAAATCGAAATCATGCTGCTTGGCATCGGCAGCCGAGGCCAAGAGAGTAAAAAATTGGCTGTGCGCTCTCTGGGCGGGTAAGATGCCACTCTCTCCCCAGCAATACAAAATAATGTCGGCTGGGTCAGTCATCTACCAGGCGATTCATCAGAACTGGGGATCCTGTACTTTCTTCCAAGTGTGTTGGCTGCCCAGCAATGTATTGGCAGCAGTTAAAAAAGTAGCGGAGCTTGACTTCACATGCATCGGAGGAGATCTGTGTTAATCTGCAGCCTCCTAGAGTCAGGGACATTAGAAATGATAGGGAGAGTACTAGTGAATGGGCAGATTGACCAAACATCAGGTAGAATCAGTGGAGGGAGAAAATCAGGTAAAAAAAAATAAAATAATATAAAATAAAATAAAGGAAGTGGATATGACGCTTGATTTAGAAAATCAAGAAACTGTGGTCCTGTTGAGGACAAATCATAGGAAATAAAATTTACATTTAAAGACATATTCTGTTGTTTGTCTGAACTGTAGCACTGGCTTCATCTCCCACCATTGCTCCTAAACTTTTTGAAAGGTCAAAGCTGTACACAAAGGATTATGGGTGAATGTAGAACACTAGTTTTACTACTGTTGGAGAAAATATTGCCAACGTTTATCTGCTTGGATCAATCATTAAAACAATTCAATCCAGCAGACAGGAAATACAACACAGACTGACGCTCAGTATAAAAAGCTGAAGAAACTAGAAAAGATCTTCAAATGTAATGATGTCTTTTCAAACAAAGACTAGAATAGTCCAGACTGTGCTCTTCTCTGTGGTTCTTTATGGATGTGAGAGCTGGACAATAAAGAAAGCAGGACAGGAACAATATTGATGCCTTTGAACTCTGATACTGGAGAAGTCTTTTTGAGAAAAACATGGACAGCAAAGAAAACAAATAAATTGATCTAAAACTAAATCAAAGCTCACCGTTCACTAGAAACCCAGATCACCAAACAGAACCTCCGTTATTTTGGACACATTATGAGAAGAACCAGCTCACTTGAGAAGACAGTTATGCTGGAACAGTTAAAGGTAAAAGAGGAAAAGGGCCAGCAACAAAATGGATGGATACAATCAGAGGCATCACAAATGAGCCATTAAAATCAGAAATCAGGATGTTCTGGAGAAACACTATATATAATAGAGCTGGAAGGATACTCATGTTGTGTCAAGCTTCCCACTTCTCCAGCCTATCATAGCTCTTCACACGTTTTCCCTGAACTTTATATCCCAGAATCCATTGCACTCCTCAGAGCTCATGTGACTTCTCTCCCCAGCTGTCTCCAGTCAGCCTCTGATATGCAGGACTACTTAAGCTGAGCCTGGGTAACTGTTCAGTACTTTTTATTGTCTTGTTCACATGCTCTAACAAAGTCATCCGTTCTAAGCCTGTTTGGATGTTCTGTATCTGATTTTTTGTGCATTCTGTTCAGTTGCATTGTTTATCCAACTTACCTGTCAAGTGTGAGGCCTAGTCAGCCCTCTGTTTTGTTTATCTGACTTACCTGTCCAGTGTGAGGCCTAGTCAGCCCTCTGTATTGTTTATCTGACTTACCTGTCCAGTGTGAGACCTAGTCAGCCCTCTGTTTTGTTTATCTGACTTACCTGTCCAGTGTGAGGGCTAATCAGCCCTCTGTTTTGTTTATCTGACTTACCTGTCCAGTGTGAGGGCTAATCAGCCCTCTGATTTGTTTATCTGACTTACCTGTCCAGTGTGAGGGCTAATCAGCCCTCTGATTTGTTTATCTGACTTACCTGTCCAGTGTGAGGGCTAGTCGGCCCTCTGTATAGATATATCTATTAAATCTTTCTTTTTATAAATCTGTGCTCATTTTCATGTCCTTCGCACTGCGTTGAATCATTCAAAATGGGAGGACCAATCAATACAAGCAAATATGGTAATTAGTGGTAATATATTGTTGTTTGAGGTTGTAAAATTATTGGATTGAAGAGTATATTCAAATGTTTTTTAAGAAAAGGAAAGTTGCCCTATTTTTGTTCTTGCTACTGCTAACAGAGCAAGAAGGAGAGAATGAGTGAAAGAAAAAGTCAGCTAAGAAAACTACCTTTTCCTTTCTGCTTTATCCACCCCACTGCTCTCCATTCTCTTTATTTTATGTTAGCTTTAGCTTGAAACTGCAAATAAATGCAACCATGCTTATGAACTCCATTTTGCTTCAGTGAGATTTTGCTGCAGTGAAAATACAGCACTTAGGTGACTGGCTATCACCTCAGAGCAGTGAGCTCTGATTCTGAGACTATTCTGAGTAAAAACATAACTCTCATTCCCATCTGACAAGAGAAACTTTTTATTGATCACAGAAGAGAACTTCCTCTCAGCATTTAACCATCCGGAGTGTATACACACACTAGTGAGCACAGCACACACACACTAGCAGGCAGTGGGCACACACATACTTGGAGCAGTTGTGCAGCACCCGGGGAGCAGTTGAGGGTTGGGTGCTATACTTAAGGGAATTCGAGCCTGGGATATTTCTTGCAGGCTCAGGGGATCAAAATGTCAACCTTTCGATCCCAAGCCCATTGCTCTAACATTTAAGTCATAGGAGACCCAGATAACAGCCAGGAAACAAGACAACATAGTTCAGCTTTTACAAGATAATAAAGCTACTCTCTGAAGTTGGCACTCCCGGCGTACACAAACAAAACATACACAGGAATCCTTAAAAGATCTGCTTTTCAAATATGTATAATTTTAATCTAAATTGCAATGTGCAAAGACCCCCCATTAAACAAAAGAGTTCTCACCTGAACAAAGACCTCTCATCTTGAGTGTTCACATCCATCACATGAATATTCAATGTAGGGTTAGTGACTAAGGAAAACAGAGTGTCAACTCACATTTGTTAAGATTTTGAAATAAAAACACATACAATTTAAAAAAATGTAATGACCAGGGTGTAGGTAACACATAGTTACCTAGTTCAGAGCTCAAAAGTCTTGGCTAGAAAAATTTTGAGTGTACTTTTTCACAATATATCAGCACATCTGAAAATAGATTTTTGGAAAGTCTAAGTTTAGAGCAGATTTAATCAAAATATAGATTTATGACACTCTTAATGTTTTGACACTGTTGTTGCTGAGTTTGTGCTGAACAAAAGACTGTGTAGCACTTTGGGGAAAAAACATATTTTAGATAGGTGTCATTTATTAAAAAAAATAAAAAATAAATAAATAAATAAAAACTACATCAGTGTCTGAAAACCTCTCAGACTCCAGAGGGTTAAAATCACTGTAACACTTTGAATGCACTGTTAGCTTTGCGCGAAACTAACTGCTACTAGCATTAGCATTAGCATAGCAGATTAAATTACAAAAAATATTCCCACATGGCCCTGTTAATGGTGAAGTTATCTGAGTAGAAGATTAGATCTGAGAAGATTAATTTAAAATAGATTTTGTTAGGTTTGCTAATATCAACAACATTAGGATCATATAGTTTTTCAGTATTTGCTCAAGAAAATATAGATGTACAAAACCTTTTCTGAAACCTTCTATAAATAACTATAAAATTAGTGTCAGTATTTGTACAAAATCCAAATGGATGTAAGTTCTTTGTTGTGACATGAAGCTGATTTGTCCTGTATAGTCATTTACAGTGTATGTATTCCTTAAAATAATACTGTAGCCCATTGTTACATATGAACACTGATTCTTTTATCAATTCACCTGTTCATTTAAAACTGTATGGAGCCCAGCTGGGTATTAAAAATAGAAATAATGCATGTCCTTAACATGTGAGAAGAAGATCCTAATGAATGACCACCACTTAAGGCCTACTCAAGGCCTGAGTAAGAGATAATTGACTTATTAATGCATGGAGAAAAAACTATAGTAAGAATTATCTTTTTTTCCCAACACATCAATAAGTCTTGACCACAAATTAAGTACTTTGTTACCACAACTTACGATGGGAATGGTGGCCATGCATTATTTTATTTTTAGGGCATACCAAGAAAACCATGTAGTGCTTTTTTTAATTTGAAAAAGTCATCTGAAAATCAGTAGCCAAATGTGAATATTTCTTCACTTACTGAATTAGATCTTATTTACATAATAGAATTTGCTTACACAAAATCAGATCCATTTAACTTTAGCTTTTTTCACTATGTTTGTGGTTGTGCTGGAGAATTTTCTTGTAGCATTTACCAGAATATCAATAACAGAGAGAACTGGGCCATCTATTGTGACCCGGCCACCTCTCTCGCACGCACACATATTTCAATGGCAAGAACAAGTGGCAGCAATTTTCCATTTTCATTTTGTTGACCACTTGACCATGTGCTGCCGGTATAGCAGACGAGCTCTACTCCTCCAAGCGCGCGCACACACACACACACACACACACACACACACACACACTTGCAGCCCTGAACTGATGGAAAGAGCAGAATCATCTACACGTATTGTTATAAACACAGTATGTGTAAACACACACACCTAGAGACACAGCAGAGCTTCATGTGGGCTCAGAATTAAGGTGAGGCACTGCAGGTGAACACAATATCTATTTTTAAAACGATAGATATTTTGCTAGTTAACTGATTATTGATATTCTGACATCTTTTGGTTTAGATATTTCCTAAAAAAAATACATTATCAGTTGTATTAATCGTTAAATAATAATGGGCGATGGATGATTTTAGGATTATTTTTTGCTATATTGGGGATGCATAAATCACACACTCTGCAAAGTTATAGCTTTTCAGATGTTATAGGACAACATCTAGTATAAATCCTTCTAGACGTGTACATTAGACAAACTTTATTGTCATTTTGTATACAGCAAGCATACACAATGAAATTTTATAATTAGCTATTAGCAATACATTAAGAAATACACTAAAGCCTGTTAAAGACAGACTGAGGTTATCTAAGGAAGGGTTCTTCAATGTCCTCAAACAGTGTTTTAAAATAAATAAATAATTAAATTTATTTATTTAAATAATTACATTTTTCCCAATTTCCTCCCCAACGTGTTATTAGCCAACTGACCCACCCATTTGTTGATTATCCCAATCACTTGTAAAGTCTTGACTCTAGGAAGGTGCAGACTCACACAGGCCTCCGCCAATGCATGTGAAGTCAAAGCGATTTCATTGAGGATACATTTCTTACTTTCTTTGTTGTCCAAGATTCTCTCTAAACTCTTCTCCAACACCAAAGTTCAAAGTCATCAACCTTCTTCATGTCCTGCTTTTTATTGTCCAGCTTACACATTCATTAAGAACCACAGACAAGACCACAGTCTGGATTATTCTAGTCTTTGTTGAAAGAGACAGAAGATCTTGTCCTGTTCCTTCATCCTTGTTCTGCTGTGTGTCAGTCTGTGTTGTATTTCCTGACTGAGCAAAGTAGGCAGAAGGTGTCCAGCTCTTCAACATGTTCTCCATCAGTGGTACCCATTTGATTTTTTTTGTACAGTGGCTTGCAAAAGTTTACTTACCTCTTGAACTTTTTCACATTTTGTCACTTTACAACCACAAATTAAAATGTATTTTATTGAGATTTTAAGTGATAGACCAACACAAAGTACCACATGATTGTGGCATCATGAAGACCAAGGAACCCACCAGACAGGTCAGAGATAAAGTTGTGGAGAATGCTGCCATAATAATTATTATAGTTTCAGTGTCTATGTAAAGCAAAAATTATCCATTGTATTTTATTTCGTTAGATAACAGGGAAATGTAACGAATTATAGATTCTAATTATAGCAGTGTGTGTGTTATTGTTATATATTGTGTTATTGTGTTATTTTTTATGATAAATAAATGTATAATAAATGTATAATTTTTTATGTATGTATGATAAAAAATATTTCGTTTCATTTCCCTGTTATCTAACGAAATAAAATACAATTTTTATTATTATTATTATTATTATTTATTATTATTTTTTATTACGTAGACGTAGATTATTTTTGCTTTACGTAGACACTGAAACTAACTGTAATATATGAGCCTAAACCCTGTGGGGGATGATATCCTAGCAATAGTTAACATAACAATAGCTCGCTGATAGCCCACAAGAGGGAGGGGGACTTTTCAGAAATTCCTCAGAATCTCAAAAAACTTCAGCCTTACCAGTGTTAAAGCAGACTTCGGTTATAAAAACATATCCCAAGCTTTGAGCATCCCAAAGAGCACTGTTCAATCCATCATCCAAAAATGGAAAAAGTATTCTACAACTGCAAACCTAACAAGACATGGCCGTTTACCTAAACTGACAGATCTTGTAAGGAGAGCACTGGTCAGACAAGCAGCCAAGAGGTCCATGGTCACTCTGGAGGAGCTGCAGAAGTCCACAGCTCAGGTGGGAGAGTCTGTACACAGGACAACTATAAGTCTGCACTCCACAAATCTGGCCTTTATGGAAGAGTGGCTAGAAGAAAACTATTGTTGCCATTTGCAAGCCTACATGGATTCTGGCAAACTGCAAATGGCACTTCTTATGCCTTTCTTTCAACAATAGTTTTCTTTGACCTGTCTGGTGAATTCCTTGGTCTTCATGATGCTGTTTGTTCACTAGTGTTCTCTAACAAACCACTGAGGCCTTCACAGAACATGTGTATTTATACTGAGACTCTATTAACTAATTAAGTGACTTCTGATGAATACATTTGCATGTCATACTTTTAAGATTTTTATTTGATTAGAATGTTAAAAACCATGTATCATTTTCATTCCACTTCACAATTATGTGAAAAAGAAAGCTACTTCTCTGCAGAAAGAGCATTGCTGCTCATCTGCAGTTTGCTAAAGATCACGTGGACAAGCCAGAAGGCTATTGGACAAATGTTTTGTGGATGGTTGAGACCAAAATAGAAGTTTTTGGTTTAAATGAAAAGTGTTATGTTTGGAGAAAGGAAAATCTTATCCCATCTGTAAAATATGGTGGTGGTAGTATCATGGCCTATTTTGCTGCATCTGGGTTAGTCTTGCCATCATTGATAGAACAATAAATTGTGAATTATATCAGAGAATTCTAAAGGAAAATGTCGGACATCTGTCCAGGAACTGAATTTCAAGAAAAGGTGGGTCATGCAGCAAGACAACAACCCTAAACACACAAGTCGTTCTACCAAAGAATGGTTATCTACTTTTAGGACTTGTGTGAACATCTGATGATGTTTTAGGTCAAATTTATGCAGAAATAAAGAAAATTCTAAAGGGTTCACAAACTTTCAAGCACCACTGTATATGGACACTTCAATGAAGAAAATACTGATAAATATTTATTAACATCTAAAGTTTATTGCTTTAATTATAGCTATCTACACTGTGTACGTGTGTGTGTGTGTGTATTTCTATGTGAATGTAACCATAGTTCTGAGTGTGCCAGAGGCAGCTGTTCCACTCTATGGTTTTACATCATTGTTCTCATGCCACCCATTCTCTCCTCTCTCTGTTTAGGCAACTTGGCTGTGTTTTCTGGACCGCTTGCATGTTTTGCTCTTTCTGTCTTCCTCTCTTATTTTCTCCCATTCATCCTGCATTTTCTCCTCTCCATTGCCACAACGGAGTAAACCCCCCCTCCCAGCTTTCCGCAGGGTCCTCTAGCCGATAAAGTCTTTTCATGTCAAAACCCTCAGGCTTCGAGGTAAATCCTACAACTTGGCAGCCCCATGTGCCAAGTGAGCGTGCCAGGGCCTTGCCAGCTATGCAACACAGTCCTCCTGAATGAGTTCCTCTGCCTCCATGCTCTCCTTCTTTCCTGTCCATATTCAAACAAGCTCCTCCTCCTGTTTGTTCTACATTCTAACATGTACACAGTTGTTCACCCGGACATCATACTCACACAATTGTTCCACTCAACTCAGATCAGCTAAGATATCTGTGTTTCTGGAGCTGTGAGGCTAACATTGCTAATAAACTCAGTAGTCACCTAAATTATCTTGATTGTGTTTGTAAAAATACATCACCAAAACTGATCCCAACCCACTCAGACTGCATCCAGATCTTAATAAAGGTCTCAAAGACTAGTTTGTGTGGTTTAGGACACAGTTTGGCTTAATATGAACTATTAAAATAGTTTTATTGTTCACAGTGAGTTATACTGTCTCCTAAACCACACTGAGTAGTCTGTGAGACCAACATTAGCTTTAGACAAGGTTTGAGTGGGTGAGAGAAGTTTTTTTTTTTTTTGTGCCAATTTTATCCCCTTCCCAATGTAGTAGTAGCCATTTAACTCATCCCATCCATTAGGACTCTCCCCATCACTTTTGCAATGTTCCTGACTCTAGGAGGGTGAAGACAAGCACAAGCCTCCTCCTCTGCGTATGATGTGGCCACCACCTCTTTTCAAACTTCTGCTGATACACCATTACTGGGCATGCTTGGAGGAAAGCTCAGGATTCCCAGCTCTGAATGGACCAATCAGTAGATGCTTGAGCCAATGGACATTGCAATGTGTGAGTGATAGGGAGAGAGAGCGCCCAGAGAGCACTGCCAATTTTTGCTCTCTTGCCAACCATACTAGAACACGCACTAACACGCAACCACCATGTCAGTATCACTGCAGGGCTGAGAATGATCTACCACCTAAATAATACCTGCTGGTCCTGCGGAGGCAACAGGGTGAATAAAGTGTGCAGAGAAACAGATTGATTACAGTCTGTAATGGTGGAAAGTGGAGCTGATAACATGGACAATGAGTGGACAAGGAATGATTTTAATGTTATGACTGAATGGTGTATGAGCTTTGGCCAAGAGTTTATAGAGTTTAAGATGGGAGGTCTTTACTCATAACACATGTTAATCTGATTTGATATTGCATAGATGTAGCTTGAGGCATTTCTGAAATCTCTATTAGTACAGCCATAACCTATAAAGGATGGGTCAAGTTTCTCAGAGCACAGAGCAAATGAGTGAACCACTGGTGCAGGTTGTGATGTTATTATGTGTGTGACCACCACAGGGGGCAGTGTGGAGCATATCTGGCCTCACCTTCAGCAGAGGTGACCCTCCACAGGTGCCCTGTCCCGGCTCTTATCAGCAGGGCAGGAGCATAAAGGCCCTGGCATGAAGAGTGATGGGCCAGGCCGCCACACACCATGTGGCCTCCTCTCACTTTGGCCCCCCGTCCTTTACGGATATCATTTGCATACTGCAGAGGCAGGGCCGTTTTTTTATTAGTCCTCAACACAATAAATTCAGCTTACCTCAGGACATGGATGACCTTTATTATCAAGCTGTTCTTTACTAGAACCACTGCTCTTGTACGTTTCTCAGCTCACACGAGTTGGTGGTTGTGTCCCTCCCTGAGCACTTCTGTTACACACAGCATCTTTTATGTGTCCATACTGTACTCCGTCCTTGAGCAACAAGACAACACGTAAACACGAAAAATCAAAACATTCTCACATTTCTCTTACATGTAACATTCCTTCTATTCCAAGCACATTCTTCCCATTCAGACTTGTTTTCCTTCAGGTTTTGTTCCTGCCAACTCATCAGCAAAGCGCTCCAGTTCCTGACCCTTCATCACACTCTTTCATATGGATTTGTAGCGGCTCACTCAATCTCCTATTGTCTCGCGCACAAAAATTATCAGTACAATGACACTGTATTGGCTCCGCACTCCCTGACTCCCGACTTTCCATTTATTTTACTGTTTAAAAAAGTTCTGTTCTGAAAATATGACAAATCTGCTCCTTTCTCCTGGAAAAAAAGTGAATGTTGTGAACCTCCAAGACACACAATTGGACATTAAGGACTATCCTGAATCTTTAAAGATATACTTCTGTTGTTTGCACCTTGGTGGGGAAATATGTACTTGTGCTGTTGAGTCTTTTTCAGAAGTCAATTTGTATGTTTTGTTGAGTTTCTGAGGTACTGTACTGCTCAAAAGTTTGGGGTCACTCATGATGTTCTATGACAACATACACTTTTACTTCAGGAGATGTTTTTGACAACACTTTCTATGACAGTCATGTCCATAAGACTCTATAAACATATTAATAAGGCATTATAAACATGGCTATTAGCATGCATAACAAATGCATAACAGTTTATTATGCATGAATTGTTATCATAATGCATCATAAGCTGTATTCATAATATGTTACACATCAGAAACTGTGCAGTTTACGCATAAAGGCTAAATACCATGCAGAGAAACAAATGGATTTCAATGCTGAAGCTGTACAAAATACATCTTTATGATAAGTGGACTTTTTATTTAGTTTTCAATAACTGCAGCAAATGTCCATCATTAGTTGAACTGTTTTTATGCTTTCAGTAAATGCACTTTATAATAACTGAAATTAGCATTGTCGTTACCTCTCAGACTGTACCCTTAGTAGGTGGATGGAATTAGTTTTAGTGCTACCTAGAAGAACCTCAGTATGGGGAAAAGCAATGTATATAAAATGAAATATCTATATTATCTGGATTTCTGAGTTAAAAGTCATATAATAAACAAAAAGTTTTTGTTCATTATATTGTATTTTGATTGTTTACATTTTGGACAGCACAGTAGTTTGGTGGTTAGCATGTTCAACTGGTCTTGGGTGGAGTCTCCTTTTTCTCACTTGTGTCTATATGGGTCTCCGCCCACAGTCCCAAAACATGGAGATCAGGTGAATTGGGTACTCTAAATTGTCCTAGTGTGTGTGTGTTCCCCTTAACGGATTAGTACCCTGTCCTAAGTATGCTAAAATTGTATAATGCCCTGCCCTGAGCCCAGTGAAGGGGTATGGGAGTAAGATAATGGATAAAAGGATAAAACATAATCATAAACAACAATGCACATTTTCAGAATATTGTACTTTTTGAGACACACTAGTAAATTACTATAAATTCATGTGTTCATGTGTGTTGTGTGGCTCAGTGTGTGTTTATAAGTACCCAGGTTTGTTAATCAAAATGATGTTTATCATAGTTTCTTTGAAATTGATGTGAGATTCAGCTTGTGATGCATCATGATAACAATTCATAAGGCATAATAAACATGGCTATAAGGTGTTATACATTTTTATACACATGTACAGACATGACTATAATGCCTCATAATGTGTAATGTGTTCATAGAGTCTTATAGGCATGACATTACACAAAATTCACAAATGCAGAGGCTCCAGATACTCAATCTTCTATGATAGAAAGTACAGTCTCACCACTTATTGTCTGATGTAGTGTCTCCCACAAGTTTTTGACAGTGAGATTATAGGCTTTAGTACATATTTCACACATCACTGAATGTAGAAATACAATGCAAACCCTAGAATAGGAGATATCATGTTTTTTTATCAATATTTTACATGTGAAGTAAATTATTTCAAGCCTTTTTGTTTTAATGTTGATACTGTTAAAATGAAATATTCAAATAATCGATCAAATATTCAAATAATATTCTAATAATTAGAGATTTTCTTGAGGTATAATTCAACATTAAAACATAAAAGGCTTGAAATGTCACTTTAAATGTAATGAATATAAAATATGGCAGTTTTTAAATTTTTTATAAAATTATGAATAACAATGAACTGTGATAATTACATTAAATAATTTGATGTGACGCTGTGGGTAGAAATATGATTAGATATCATTTAGAATAGAACATGAGACACAAGGAATAAAGGTATATGTATATATTAATATATTAACATTCTATATATTTAATTACATGATATATTTAAAAGCCTTATTTAAAGCCAGACTCAAAACCCACTTGTGTAGAATTGCTTTTAACATCTAAATGCCCTGCAAACTGTGTTATTACAAACTGCACAAACACAAGTTATTTATCGATTGTTTATTGATTTTTTTATTATTTGTGTACAGCACTTTGGTTGACTTTGGTTCTTGTACGGTGCTATATAAATAAATGTTGATGATTGATTGATTGATTGATTGATTGATTGATTGATTGATTGATTGATATTTACATTGCATGTACCTGTGAGCAGGTATTGGGCTACATGTTGCAGTATTTACAGTCTGAATTGTGTTTTTAAAGTGTCATAACAGTGTCAGATTACACATACACAGTGTGTATACACAGAAGAGTACAGTAGTCTGTACATTGTGATATGATGTGATTGAGCACAGTTCAGACAGCAGGAGCTCACTACCATCTCTGCAGTAAGGAGCCTTGCTGTAGAGTCTTACTGTAGTGAGTAAGAAAGATTTCACTTCAGGCTTTTTATCAGAGCAGACCTGGAATGGTCTCCCACTTAAATTGAAGAACTCTGGAAGAATGTTTTGCTTGGTCTGTATGCTCATATTTTGTTCTTTATTTAATATAAATGTCTTTCTTTTAATGTCCATTTTAGACTTTAGACTGCAGCTGTTTACATGAAGATTTTCCTCCTTTAATGTGTGAGTTCAGTCTCTGAGGGTGAAGCTGATAGCAATGGCTAAACATTTCTGCTCTGTGCACCAGTTCTCAGATCTAGGACAGCTGTTCTAGAGGATTAAGCCTTTTAAAACAAGCCATTCTCCAGGCAGCTCCAGAGGGAATCAGAGTTGGCGCAATGGCGGCCCCATCCCAGGGGAGTGACCCCCTTGGGACAGCCTCGCAGAGGTGGGGCCATGGCAAAGCCCAGCTGAAATGGATCCCTGTCAATATAAATCACCTTCACCATGGCTGAACCTCACTGATATGCTGAGTGGGCTAGCACATCTGAGTCTGAGTGGGTGAACCTGGGTTATAGTGCCATGTCCCATTTCATGTACGGGTTAATGGCGGCTTGTCTAACTAGAAGGATTCTGTACTAGACCCTGTGTTAGTAGAGATGAATCAAGGCTTTTGTTAAAGGTAAAGAGCGATCATTCTCTCAGCTGTTACAGCCGACAGGGTCATCTCCGCAGATTAGCTCAGAAAAACCCAACCCAAGCGACGGCCTACGGCACATCTATCACGCTGAGCACTCAAAAAACGTGTCTATTTGCAGGCTCCATTTTAAAGAGGAAACAGAAATCCATCTCGCTCGAGTTTGGCAGCCCACATTGAAGCGACGCTTGCGAGGAGTAGAGCAGAATGACGAGGAACTTGTTTCTCACGCTGTTGTGACAGCAAATGCAAATAGCCTGGCTTTCCCCTAGAGAGGGAAAGAGAGATAGAAGAGCACAAATAAAGCGATTGAAGAGACTCAACCAGTCAGCATGCAAATAGGGAAGTCATCTCCATCTCCAGTCTCGTTTAAAGTGAAAAGAAAAGGGGAAAAAACACATCCTCCACTCAGCCCTCACAATATTATATCAATAATTGCTGGAGAAAAATTAAACAAGTAAAACAATGAGCTTGCCTGAGGCTCCCATCTCTTCAAATCAGTCTGTGCATTTTAAAAGAAGGTCACTTTTTTCTCCATCCTCCCCCCTTTGGATCGGTGACACGTACACGAAACGAGCAGCTGACCTGAGTTTGAATTTAGAGTGTTCATTAATAGGATATTATGCCATATGCTCGCTGCACTGTCTTATTTTAATGCTTGGCACTGACTTGAGAATTTGTAATTAGTGACGGTATAATGAGGGTATTGGAGGGGCTAATACAAGGTGTGGAGTTGGAATAGATTTGTTCACTGTACTGTAAAGCTTCTAGATGACTAGACATACAACTGGCCATTGGAAAGCATCACAGATCAACGCACAGGACCTAAGAAACCTGAGGAACCAGTGAAGGAATAGTATGTGGGTTCATGTTACAACTCAGACCACAAGTGGGCACCCTTCAGCAGTACAGAGTGCTCAGCTCTATTTGTTTGTGTTTCATAAGACTTTTTGTGTTGATATTAGACAATAAGGCAGTAAAGAAGCTCTGAATGCAGGAAATAGATGCTCGCTATGTTCTCAACCAACCATGGAACCAAAAAGGCCAAAACAAAGAACATTATGTAGGTTCACCTTAAAATAGGTTCAATTATATACCACATGTAGCCATTTTTAATCCCAAAAGTATTTTTTCAGGCTGCACAGCACTAAAGGAACATTATGTAGGTCCAGCTACAGTATCAACTCAAATTTTTCCCACAAGAGGGCGCCCTTCAGCAGGACAGAACAGAGTGTGCAGCTCTATTTTTTTGGGATGTGAGTAAAGAACTAAAACCAAAAATGTTCCAAATTTGTTTCTATTTTTTTAAATAAATCCCCAAAACATACAACTGTTTGCAAGTACAACGACTGCAAGAAATAGATATTTGCTATGTTCTAACTTAACCACAGACCCAACAAGACCCCTCAAAGTCTTCAGAATTCCACCATCATCACTAATTTGCCCTCATAATGATCTTCATGGCAGTGTTTGAAGGACAACCGCAGTGGTAGCAGCTCCCTCTCGGTCCTGCTCTTGCTGTCCCAGCAGTTTGCCCTGAGAAGCTGTCAGAAATTATGCTGTCTGAGCCGAAGTGTCACTCTGTAATTCAGACGGCTGCATGCTAAACCTGCAAACAAACACATTTCTCAAAGCGCAGCTGTAAATAACAAAGCACAGCATACCAACGCAGACGCATTATCCTCGAAGAGGACGCTGCGCAGGAGTGCTGCACGCCGCAGACAATGAAAGTGGAATTATGGAGAAGTGGAGGACTATAATGGACTGCCCCCGCTTGGAACACCCCGTACAAGATAGTGAATCATCGCAGCCCAATCGTACTCTGGCACATCACTGTAATTCATTGACGGGAATAGTGACAGTGCAGGAGACGTGTGACTATGTGTGTGAGCAGTTTGCCAAACGCTCATTCCATACTGAGGAGGCGAGCCAGCCCCACCGCCAGCTGCAACACCTCATTATCATTATGCATCTTTTTTCTTCCTCCTCATCCTATTAACAGCCCATATCCTCATGCCCAAATCTTTACGCTTTTTATTCACAAACTGTGAAATTAATTGAAAAGTTTAACATAAAAGAACACTGATAAACACTCAAATGTAAAGCTTTTAGATTTTTTAAAGCTCCACGGCAATAGAATAACATTGGTACACAACAAATAAAACAATAATAGCAATGTCATGGATCTCCATATCTTTGCCTTCAAATTGAATATGGTACTACTGAGATAACAAAAAAGAGGTTAACATCATCAAAATTATTGCCAATTAACCTTTTAAAACTTTTATTGTTTAGAAGTCTCCATCTGAATGTTTTATAATCTGTCATATAATATGACATGCTTACAATGTACTGCTGAACACTAAAAATGTTGAGCTTTTAGATTTTTAGTCACAGAAAGATTTGTTTTCAGGCTGCACAGCACTAAAGGGACTTTATGTAGGTTCTTCTCACAACTAAGATTTGTACCACAAGAGGGCGCCTTTCAGCAGGACAGAAACTGAGTGCTCAGTTCTGTTTGGTACTCAAATATTAGTAAAGGTTTGCAACTGAAAATCAACTTATTCTGCAACCCCAAAATAAGAAAATGTTGGCAGTGTGGAAAATGAAGTGTTTGCAGTGTTTATTACCTTTGACGTTTATTTCATTGGATGCAGTATAAACCCAAGACATATCATGTTATGGCTGGTCAATTTCATTTAATTTGTTGATATACATCCATTCTTGCATTTCAAGGCTGTAACACATTCCAGGGCAATTTAAAACTGGTAATGAAAGAGAGAAAAAATTATGATAGGATATATATATATATATATATATATATATATATATATATATATATATATATAATTTGATGGGATTTCAAACAGATAGGTGGTACAAAAACAGAATCCAGAAAAACAAGTCTTTGAGGAGCGCAGATGGGCACTTTATCTACAAATGTGTGAGAAAATTATTGAAAAGTTCAAAAATAATATTCCTCAAATAAAGACTGGAAAGTATTTGCATATTTTTTCCTCAATACATAATATTATTAAATGATTCATGGAATCTGGAGGAATTTCAGTGCATAAAAGGCAAGGGTGAAAAACCCAAACTTGTGATCTCCACTCCTTCAGATGGATGAACATCATTCATCATAGCTGATATAACAACATGGGCAAGAGATTACTTTGACAAGCACAACAACACAGAGTTACATTCACAAATACCATTTAAAACTTTACTGTGCGAAAAAAGAAGCCTTATATTAGCCTAGCATCAACTTCTCAGGGGTCAGAGGCATCTGAGATGAACCATCACACAGTGGAAACATGTACTATGATCAGACAAGATCTTTTTTTGGAAGAAACGGGTATTGTGTCCTCTGAACCAAAGATGAAAATGACAACCCAGGGTGTTACCAGAAGCAAGTTCAAAAGTCAGGGTCTGTTCTGGTAAGATATTGGGTCAGTGCTCTTGAAAAATATTGTTTACGTACCTAAAAGTGCATTGAGCTGCATAAGAAGTGGTGATCGGTATCTAATAGAGATTGTACTGTACTGTTTCACACCTTAAGAATAGAAAACACTGCATCACGTGGTATCCTCAGTACCAAAATGTCTTTTAACTGTAGTGAGAAGAAATGACAACATTACAAAGTGGTAAATGCTTTATCATTACAAAGTTATGTGTATATGTGAGGCCTGAAATGCATGAATGGATGTATATTAACAAATGAAATGACACTGAGCAGAGAAAACATTACATCTATTGTTCATATTATTTGTCAATGTTTGAAATATGATATGACACATGGTTTACTTAAGTGAAGTTTTTAATTAGTAACTCAAAATAATCAGAAATCAGAACAACTTGAGTGAAAAAAAGGGATCAGCTTTCATATGACTCCTCCTTTTGTGTGAATCTTAGAAAATAAGAAAGTAATGAAGCTCTGAATGGAAGGTATACATACTGAACCTGTCGGTGGACCCAGGCAATGTAAGAGGTTTTTAAAAAGTCAGTTAGTTAGAAAAGTTCTCAACCAGAGAAGCAAGTGAGTGAAATAAATTCCGCTCGCACGCCGCACATGACATTGCACATAAATATTCAATAAATTAGCCTGGGCCGTTTTATAGATTGATCAGTCATCTCTGGCACTCAGTGACAGGCAATGCTGCGGCTGAAATATTAATGCTGACAAATTAGGGATTTCTGAGTAAATGATGTCACATCGCACGGCTTCACTCAAATTTACTCCTTGGCACGAGGCACATTCGGCTGCACAGTAATGCACTCCCCCCCCCACCTCTTCCAAACCCCCACCTCCACTTCTGCCTCAAAAATGACATTCATTATTTTATCGTTAAGCTGGAGTCATTCTTTCCCCAATGCCCTGCATGAGCAAAAGGAAAAAAGGGAGAAAATTAACCTCGCCAAGGCCAAATCCACCGTCGTACCAGGCCATGTGGCCCTGCTGCAATCTGGATTCTTATTCAGCCTGGAGTGGTACACTCCTATTTCAGCTATTCAAAATCCAACCCAAGAGGTGCATGTGTGTGTGTGTGTGTGTGTGTGTGTGTGTGTGTGTGTGTGTGTGTGTGTGTGTGTGTGTGAGTGTGTTGTGGGGGGTGACTCTTGGGATGTGAAGTGGAAAATGGCTGCGTGTACACAATAGATTCTGACAGCGTCCCTGGGGAAATACACCTGACTATATGCGCTGGTTGGGCAGACCCTTAAGAGGGGGGTCAGGGAGAGCCAGGGTCTGGAGTCAAGGAGAGGATTTCTCCACATCTGCACCATCACAAACACCAGCCAGCCACTGCACTTTCACTGAGCCATTCACTCAACAGTCTAAACTGGGCACAGCAGTATGTGAAATTCAGCAGTTTAACATTAAAGATACATCCCACGTCTCAAATATGTGATGGAAAACTGTCTGAAAGGATGAACTTCTTAAAGGGCTTAAGACGGAACAGTGTGTTTCTAGCAGTGCACTTCTAGAATTTTTATGGTGAAGATCATTTAGTACCTGATGGAGCTAGTCCTTGGCTGTTTAAAAAACAGCAGCGCTGCTGTGTCTGATCCACTCATAGCACCGCAACACATGCTAACACATCACCACCACATCAGTGTCATTGCAGTGCTGAGAATTTTCCATCACCCAAATAATATAAGTATGCGGGATAGAAGTAAAGGAATATGCATTAAAATGTGCCGAAGTTGATTAGAGTTCACTTCACACTTAAATTTTATTTAGAACAAAGATTATCAAAACTTTGATATTTGATGTCAACTAACACATGATTTAATTCAGGTCAATACATTACCAATCAAGTTTGCATGTCTTTTTCCTCTTATTAAAGTACACAAAACATGGAGTTAGAGAAAGTTGAGAAAGCAATACATTTTGAAAGAAATGTCTCTGCTTGTTATTTCTTTGTTGAGGAAACTTGGATCACAGTAATCAATACAGAACCAAATTACAGCTCTCGAGAGAACCCTCAAACATTTATTTAAAACAACAAGAGGAATCTGTGTTACATAATAGTGCTGAGGAGGACACAGAACTTGTTTTAAAATATGCAGAGGTCCTAAAATTGACCTGTGTGGTGGTGTAGCATTACGAAAGAGGAATGCCTCTGCTCAGCAATAAAGCCAGGTTCATCTGGCCATAGTCAGCCTGTAACAGATGAGGTCTCTGCTGGGAATCAATAATATCGGTGAGGAATTGCCCCAACGTGGGACAGCGAAAGATGAGCCCTCACTCCTCCATCAATACCCTATTGCAGACCCCTCTTCTTTCCTCTGCAGCTCCCAGGCTGGATCAGCACTCTTTGAGCCCAAAGGGCTTTCATGTACCTCCAGCCTTTGACTGATACTCATCAGAGTTACCTCACAAGCTACAGGCATCTGAAAGCAAGGAGTATCATCAGAGTTACACTACCCTGCAATGTTCGCTCCTTAAAGCAAGAAGATGCATCTGATCTTTCAACAGCACTTCTGACAAAATGTAGATCAGGAAATGGATCTGGATCACCAAGAGAGCAGATGTTTGAGATGTTCCTTCTTGGAAATGTACAACAGGTTGATGTAAACTCCTTGTAAGAGGAGATGAAAGTTTGAGTCTGGGCCTGATATCAGGAGACTCCACAGGGATATCTCTATGAGTCTGGAGAGGAGTAGGCTCAGGGTCCGAGGCCAAAGCCACTTTGGCAGAGGTTCCTCCAATGTGTCCCCTGAAGACAAGTCTCTGAAACTTGAAGAAAAATACCTGTGGTGTGTCTGTCAGTGGTGCTGATGAGTGGAAATAGACCTCTCAACTGCACTCTTAATGCAATCACTTCCACACAACCCAGCTGCCATCTTTGATGCCGAGCGTTTTTGTAAATTCAGAGCAAATTACTCCGTCAGAACCCGGCGGCGCCTGTCTGTCAACTCTGAAGGGGAGGGTGATGTCGCCCAGACAGGTGACTGACAAGAAGGCACCGGGGAAAAACAAGACGAGGTGGAGGCGGGAGGAGCAGAAGGAGAAGGGTAAGGGGGGAAAAAAGGCAAGAGCTTTTTTACCCAGTGTCCCTTGGGCGCTGCAGTATCAGTCAATCTGAGGGCTAATTCGTGTCAGAGCTTGTATCCTATCTCCTTGAGAGGCGAGCAGAAGGTTGATAAAAATTGAAGTGGAAATGAAGTTGGATGCACAGGAGGATAGGCACAACAATGGTGTGGAGAAATAGGCTTGTATCCTCCATGCACTTTTTTTTCCTCTTTGAGAGGAGATCCCTGACCTTGCATCTGTCCTTGCCACTCACAACTTTCCTCAATGTGCCAGGCTGCCTCTTTCTGACCACTTGCATGTCCACTGCTCTCCTCGTTCTCCCGCCTTTTCCTGGAGTCAGCAACTTTTAACACACCTCTCTTTACATGAAGAAAGTTCAGGCTTAAATGTCCATCGAGATGCATAAACGTCACATTCTGTGGACACTTGCCTAAAACATCTTAAGCATTTATCATAAGTGAGATGCTTAAGTGATTGATTTAAGTACGTTACGGCTGTATGTTTTAACCAGCATCTGGGTCCATTGAATCTGGCATGTTTCTTAGATTCAAAGCTTCATTACTTTCTAATTTTCCAAGATGCACAGACAAAGAAGTCCTATCAATGTTAAAATGCTCTTATTATTACTAAAGTTGTAGATCTCTGACTGTTTTGAGCTGCTAATATAAGATCCTACTTCCTATAAACCAAATGTCAAAAGCTGCTTTCAATCCTTTACTGATGTTGAATACCAAACAAATAGAACTGAAGACTTTTTCTTTTCTGCAGAAGGGTGCCCTCTTGTGGCACCAATCTGAGTTGTACAAGGAACCTACATAAAGTTCCTTCAGTGCTTTGCAGCCAAAAAAAAAAAAAAAAAAAAATGATTTCTGGGACTGAAAATGTAAACATTTTATTTTACATTTTTACTGTTCAGGAATAAACTGTAAACATATGATATTATATTACAAATGAAAATTTTGTGTTGATTATATGTACTTACTATGTATAAAAAATCCTTAGATTTGTAATTGCATATTTAACCATGTTTTGGAATTGGAGCTTTAAAAGGTTAATTGAAGTATTGCAGCTGTAAACAAATGATTTTAGCTTATTTTTGTCGTCTCAATACAAGCTGAAACTACTTGAAGGCAGAGATATGGAGATCCATGATGTTGATATTCTTTTACTTGTCCTGTCCTAATTATTGATATTGACTGAACATAAATCAAAGCTAATTATTCAACTTTTTGATGTTATGTCAAATAAAGAGGGGTGATATGAACAAACATAATTGTTTTATGGCAATGAACAATAAACCTCCATAAACATTCATAAAGGCTTATTCCAGTCAAAAAGGATGGTTTTGTAATGTTTAGGACATGCTATTTATGATGTTTATAAATGGCAGTTGTCATAAGAAGCTTATGTAGGAGTAATGTAGCCTTATAAACAGTACTCTGCAGTAGTGCTACCAAAAAATCACCTATCCTTGTTATGAGGCATCTGATATTATTATTATTATTATTATTATTATTATTATTATTATTATTATTATTATTATTATTATTATCATCATTTGTATTACGGTATGCTTTATGATACTTCATGAATCTTTTCTTGAATATGGTTGTGTCTCTGCAATAACAGACACATGCTCTAAAAACTGCTGTGTTGTTTTTTTTTCTACCCAAATGCAGGCTTGGTCATTGTGTTAGTTTATGTTTGATCTCTTACTCTTGCTCTCTTGGAAGGCGGTCACATTTTCCTCCCTCTCCTCTCCCTTCATACTGTTATGTCTGCTTTGCAAAAATGTATTTTTCATGTTTACATGTTTTTTCTCTTAACCTTCCTCCCTCATGTATGCTGTTTTTCTTTTCTTTCAAGGTAGGTGCCATAATGGCTGCCCTCCCAGCAATGAAGCTGGGGCCTTAAATTTTGTTGCACTTGTTGCAATGACAGTAAACTAATCTGTATCTGTATCTGTGTCATTTCCACAGTGTTGGGTATTTTAAATGCCGGTGTAGTTATTTAGTTTTTAATTTCACTGTGCTGGGTTGTTTTGGTTAGTTGTAACCACTAGGTTACTGAATCTACCCAGTCTATGTAGCATTTTTCAACTCACAGCAGATGAAGAAGCTGATTAGCACAGAGATGCTAAACTAACTTTCATTAGGTAAGAACACAGAACTGAGGTGACACAAAATCTTACAAATCCATTAAACATACAAACATACATGTCCAGTTTGTCCTATGAAGTATAACAAGTAATACAGTTATATAGTTCAAGTCAAATATCTAATATTAGCTATTTTGTGTGCTAATGTATACATTAGTATTAGCTTGCTACCTAAATATGCTTCCACTGATTCAATATGTATAGCGTATTATATGAGATTTGTCTTATAGTTAAACATTAGATCACTTTTAAAGAGACTGTAACTTAGGCTTTGAAAAAAAAATGTTGGCAAATGCCAGCTGACGTTAGTTGATGTACATACTAAATTACTTAACCAGCTTGTTAGCTAATTTGATAACTTGATATAAACTTCAAAATAAGTGATTTTATATTGTATTTTAGCATTTTTACTCCAGCCTATGTACAGTGTAGTTTTTATCCAGTAGTTGGGTAATGACCCACAACTCAGCACATTGGGACAAACAGTCAGAGCAATACAGTTGAGATTAATTACCGATACTGGGTTTGTCCATACTGGACCCAGCACTGGGTTGCCAATTTGACCAATTATTATTTTTCCCTTAGCTGAGTAATTTTATGTGAAATTAAAAGAAAAATACCATCAAACTTGGAGGAGCACCATACATGAAGCAAGAAATGCAATTCCTTTTAGTTCTGTGTTTTCTAATAGTGAACAACATATTGGATTTGGAGAATGTAATACCAAGATGAAAAAGAACTGCACAGCCATACGCCCAGGGTGGGTGTATGTGTAACTGAGAAGCAAATTATGAATAAGTAGCAAATCCAAACCAGGTGGAATTAGACCTGCCTCACTTAATGACATCAATTAAGAGGCAGATTTGTTGTCATTTCGAGGGATTTGTTGATGGATCTTCTCTGTCTCAGCCCCCCGTCACTGCTTTCACTGTGTTCTTTGTGAACTGGAGGGGAGCAGAAGACATTTCTCCAGCTCCACCCCTGCCTGTGCTCAGAGTTAATGAGATGCGAGCGTATGTGTTATCACGCAGGCACCAGCAGCTGCCAACAGGTACGTTTTCGGGCTTTACACAAGACTGGCAGGTGGTGGCTCGACGGCTGCTTGCGGGATGTTTAATATCCCCCCTTACGTCCCTCTGCCGCATTAACATGGGATGCTACCACAATAATGGGATGCAAAAGCAGAAAAGGAAGCACTTGAATTTAGAGCTGAACACAAAGCTCACCAATGGAGAGGTATTTAAAGAATGTTTCTGGGGCCTTCTAGAAAGTTGACAGCTCCTTCAGTGTTAATGGCATTCTGTAGAGAACAACAAGGCTGCTGAGATGTCTCCTCTACACACAGGAATTTCAAAATCCAGGCTTATAAAAGGACAGGAAAGAAGATGGAGAGGGCATGGTGGACAAACAGATGAATTACCAAGGACAGATCAGTTAGCCTAGGCAGCCCTGACCTTTTGTTGCAGTCCACTATGGATAAAGCAGATTAATCCAGTCTACACCAAGTTCCAAATAGACTTTTAAAATAAACTTTCACCCCAGACACTGGTCAAAATTAACACTGTCTAGCTTCCACACTAAAAACAGCAACAAGATCAACTCCAGCAGGACTAAGCTGGTGTTTCCCAATAGACATTAAACTAATGTAATTAGCATCTGTCTGTCTGGGTCTGGATATTTGGTGATACTCTGATTACTCTACATCCAGACATTACTCTAATAGATATACAAATATAAGCAAGAATAAGTATTCCAGAATTAAATTCAAAATACATTGCTATAATTAACCTAATCTAAGCTTACTACCAGGGCGCTAGGCATGTGGGTACCCTAAGCACAAATGCTGTCCACATATTTCAAAATCACAGTTGAGCTGGGAGGAGGAGGCAGGTTTGTGGGTGGTTGTTTGTGACGGTGAAAGTTGTGCACCAGAAAGCTTTTGTGATTGCATGCCCTGTGCGTGGACTTTGACCTCCGGGGAGGGTATTAGGGTTGTTACTGGTGGAGATCTTTTTGACCCCTTGGACACTTGGGGCCTCACGTGCAGTGTGTGATCTGTCTGGGCACACTAAACATACTCTTCAGAAAAGACAATACCTATAATCCCCTCCACAGTTATTGGGACCCTTGGTAAACATAAGGTGGAATGATTATAAGAAATTCCCCTTCTGATGAATTTCACCCTGAAAGCATTAATAAAAGCAAATTTATTGACCACAAAAATCCCTCTTCAAGAAGTCAACAAATCCGCATATGCCACAATCACTATAACTTACACATAAGTAAAGCTTTTTTCCTTTCAAATGTAACTTTAACTTGATTATATTGGAACATTGATTAACATGAAAAAGACAATAGAACACACAATAAATAAATGAGATGAACATTGTCATGTGAAAGAATTATTATAAATTGGGATTTACAGGTAGGGCAATAGTTAAAGATGTGCAATCAACTAGAACTTGCCTGGACAAAGACTCAAGCTAAATTTGCCATCACACAGCAAAGAGGAGGATAATCAAGGCAAGAAATCATTAAGAATCACTGGTGTGCAGTAAAATAACATCTTGGGGTCACCAATACTACAAAACTATCATCAGACACAACCTCCATGCCAACAGATTATTTGTAAGGCGTGCTTGGAAAAAATCTTTCCTGTCATCTAACTACAGATGTAAACACTGGACATTTGGAATTAATCATGTTCTATGAAAGCAAACGCTCGAGGTGAGTTTGGTGTAAAAAGAAGGATGAGTACACTGACAAGAACCTGTGGCTTTTGGTATAGTGGAGGGTCAGTGATGGTATAGAGCTGTTTTTACTGCAGATGTCCTGAGAACATAATTAGGAAACATGACATAATACTATAGACTACATGAAATACCAGGATATTTAAAATCCAAAATCAAGCTTGTGTCATGGACATCCTCGTCCACTTATCTAAACTCCATATAAAAAGTGTGGTATAAACTAAAGAGGAGACTCAGTACCCTGATTGACCTGGAGAGATTCTGTAAAGAGGAATGGTCTCAAATTCCCTGCTCTGTACTCCCCAATTTTCTAAGATGTTATAGGAGAAAACTAAGTGTTATTTAATTACCCAGAATATTAAACACATTTATAATTGTGGATCATGTGTTTTTGTTACATTTTTTTTTCTTTCTTTTTTTTAGAATAAATATATTTGAATGAAATTTTTTATTTTTATTTTTTTCAGTATTATGCTGATAATTTCCTATTATCACAGATATTTCCACACAGTTATGATGATATATTGTCTACTGCATGAATTATTCTTTGGGTCTTTACTGATTACTTTAGAATTTAAACTTATTAATATTACAGTCATGTAAAATATTAATGAAGGTGAATCTATACTTTCTCTAAAATCACTTTTAAATTAGTTTTATGCAAAATGACATTTTACATAGATTTTAATATTTATGTACTACTGCAAAAGTTAGAATATTGTGAGCAAGTTCATTTGTGAACATAATTGCTCTGACATTTTTATTTTACGAAATACACCCATCTAAATTGATTTTTGTCCAAAGTGTTACACAGGCTTTTGTTCAGCACAAACTCAGCAACAACAGTGTCAGAACAGTAAGAATGTCATAAATCTATATTTTGATTAAATCTTCTCTAAACTTAGACTTTCCAAAAACCTTTTTTCAGATGTGCTGATATATTGTGAAAAAAACACTCTAAACATTTCTAGCCAAGACTTTTGAGTTCAGAACTGAATAAACAGAGGTGTCTGCTTCACAGTACTGTAGTTATTACAGTCTTCAGAAATTGTATGTGGTTTTAACCCTACATTGAATATTTATGAGATATGTGTGAAGCACTCAGGACAGGTGTACTGTTCAGGATCACATCAGCTGAGAGGCTTTTGTTTGTCAACATTCCACAAAGTCCTGGCCGCAGGAACCCATGTTTTAATGTTGTTAATGTTTGAATGATAATTTAAACAAACTCAAAATAAAACAAAAAGACTTGACATATTTCACTTGTAATGAATACAATTTAAAAATTTTTCATTAAATCATAAACAAAAGAAACCTTTTCACAATATTAAATTTTTGAGATGCACTAGTATGTGCTGATAATGCATTACTGATAGCAGAATCATAGACAGTGGTGCCCGTGTTTTTTCAAAGCAGTAATGATAATGAGTATAAAATTTAGCATAACACCACCACAACTGTAGCAATGTACAGTGCGCTCACACACACACACACACACACACACACACACACACACACACACACACACACACACACACACACACACACACACACACACACAGCTCACATCCTCAGTCTCCCCATGTAAAATCTCTAAGCTGCAGACAGAGGCTTTCTCAAAGCATGAATAAGGAGCTGTGCCAGGGCATATTTTAGGCCGTGTTTTGGTGCCTCATGTGTCAAGAGACCATGCATGACAGGAATATATTAGAAGGCTGAAAATCAGTGCATAGCACAAAAATAAAAGGTCTGTTTATAGTCTTGATCTCTAAAATAGTTCTAAATATCAAAATAAGCAAAACTGCAAGCAGAAATAGAGATAAACAAAAATTCAAATCATATTTTCACATTGTTATGTGTGAACAGCAGAGAGTCATGTTTAGCAATAAATACCATCTTTACATTGATATATCACATCTCACGATGCTAAATTGTGCTGAAAAAGTCAGTGTTTTTAATTTATTAGGGAAGTTCACTTTTTATCACTTTGAGCCTTTCTAAGCATGTATAGGGTGATTTCTCATCTTTCCATTTATATCAAGTGCTTTAATATTTTATTGTAAATTTATTGAAACATGCCGGGATCTTTTGATGCAAAATGATGTCAAACACCATGACTTTGCATTAAGTTGGAAAGCGACCAGCATCTGATGATTTCTGGTGATATTAATTCCTTTGAAATCAATCAGTCAGTGGAGCAGTTTGCCCCCCCCCTCTAGCACCCCAAAATTAAGAACCACAAAGAAGAGAACAGACTGAATCAGAACAGACTGAAGAAAAGTAATTAAAATAGTTTTTAGGACACTGATATTGACTCATAGTTACTGTACTTAGAGTCATAAATTCATCTCAGTAAAAGTTCAACAATCATTTGTGAAAAATAAGGTGACTGGAAAGTGTTGACTTTATTTTAATCTAGTGCAAATGTGAGAAAAGGTGAACTCACACAGTAATAATGTCATAATTTTTAAAAGAATGAAATATACAACGTACACATTATGGCCCAGAGTAAGTTAAGTGAATGGTGAGTCTATTAGTTGTAGTACAGGGTTGAGGAACTCTGGTCTTAGAAATCCAGATTCAGACACAGTTTGGTGCTCAAGCACACCTGATTCAGCACATTACACGGAACTCTGGTACTCGGTTCCCCATCCTTGCCTTAGAAATGGTGTACAGAGTTAATTCATATTAGTGTTTTTCATTGTAGCTTCTGTAGAGTTGGTCAGATTATAGGCACCACCTGTCTTCTGAGAAGAAGAAGCTTTCTTCAGTTCACTGGCTGGAGATAGGCCTACCATGACCTGCCTATGCTCCAGTAACCTTTGACCTTGAACACTGCGCTAATACCGTCAACTGCCAATGTCATGGGCGGTTGGCAGCAGGGCCTTTTGTCTCCGTAGGCCTCACCTCTTGCACGGCCAGACAAATGATTTCTATTTGTCCTCTACGGCAGAGGAAGAAGTTATCGATACGACCCACAAATGATGTCAGGGATTTGTCAGCAAAGCTTATGAATGACAAAAAACCCACCCACCCCCTCCCTCCAAAAACACCTTCTACTCTGGCCTGGAAGATTGAGAGTCCAAATACATTATTGATTTTTCACCCCTTTACCTTCTTAAATAGAAGCTCAGACTACAAAGGCAACGGCTCCAGCTTTTGTGTGCTAAAATGTAGCTAAAAGCTTTCAGGGGTACAAAAAAGAAGAAGAAGAAGAAGAAGAAGCAAAAGATAGGGATGGAATTATATATATAACATCTAACAAGGCGACCAACAGATGGGCTCAGTGTGGAAGATGCTGGCTTTGGAACGCTCCCGTTTTTTGGCCCAGTTGTTTGTGAAAAAGATCAGGGAAACAGCTGATAGATAAATAAACTTTGAGGCCCAAACAAAAGGGGCGGCGAATGAGAGCAGGGCTTTCCATTGAGAAACGCTTTGACGTCTGGTACAATGCCATGTGGATGCTCTCTCACAGCCAGAAGACAAGGCCAGGCAGGATGGCACTGCAGCCAATAATCCCAGCAGCAGACACCACAAAACAGAGAACAAATAGAGCGGGAGAGACGGGGGGAAGACAAGTGCAGAGGGGAGGAATAACACTCCACAGACGCATACCATCCAAAAACAACCCTACACTCCATTGTGTTCGCCGGTACTGATACAATTCAATATAGCAATACTTTCCAAATACAATACATTATATATAAAATACACCCATCAACCATTAAAACCATTTCCTTGTATCTACACTCTTATACTGACTGTAAAGAAGTTCAATAATTACAGACTGTAGTCCATCTGTTTCTCTGTATATTTTGTTCAAACTGTTCTTCAATGAACAGGACTCCCACAGAGCAGCTATTATTTGGGTGGTGAATCATTCTCAGCACTGCAGTGACACTGATGTGGTGGTGGTGTGTTACTGTGTGCAGCGCTGGAAAATTAGACAGTAGCTCATCTGTTGCTGCACAGGTTGTGTTGGTCTTCATGTCCTTCTTCTGTGTCCACAGGATGATGTTAGCCAGCAGTGACACTGAAATATTTAAAAATTCCAGTAGTTCAACTGTGACACATTACCATCCCACCACCACATCAGTGTCACTGCAGTGATTAGAATGATCCACCACCCAAGTAATAGGTGCTCTGTGGAGGCCCTGACCAAGTACAAAGTACACAGAGAAACAGATCGACTAAAGCCTGTAATTGTAGAACTACAAAGAGCACTTAAATGCTCAGTGGAGCTAAAATGGACAATAATTGTAGTATCTTTATTAAGTCCCAAAGACAGCAGGCCCTTTAAGAAAAAAGAAGGAAAAACGCTGACTTCTTCAGAGCTAGATAAATTAAGAAATACTGCAAGGCACATTGCCTGTCCCCGCTGTGCCCTGCCTGCGTCACTGAGGAAAACGCTCGCATCTCTTGTAGGAAAAAAAGTCTTTGGCAAATAGAGTGGTGATTAAAACAAACAGCGGAGTGTTGCCGGCGGCAGAGAGGGACAGGGCAAACAGGCCGTCCCCACAGGAAGCTGCCCGCCAGCAGCCCTTCACACCATACTCTAACACACACACACACACACAAAGACACACACAGTGTGCAACCACTGCTGAGTCAGTGTCAAAAAAACAAACCTACAACTTTTATACCAGCCTAAACAGCAAGTAAAACTCAAAGCCCTCTGCATAACGAAACATGTTCTGATACAGCATAGTGTTGGAGTCGGGGATGAAAGTAGTAGAAGCTTGCATTCATATATATATATATATATATATATATATAGGCTTGTGCGTTTGTCCATTTGTTGTGCGGTTCACAGAGCTCGTAACTCATTTTGCTCATATATATATATATATATATATATATATAATTAAATTCTAACAGTAAAATGAATTAAAATGCTATTAATCAGTTCCAGCACAAAACCCACACCATATGTTTTTAAATAACAATAAAAATACTTTACAAATAACAAATAATGTACAAAACAATAATAATGCATAATAAAAGAGAAATAAACAGGTAAAGAAATAAACAGGTTAATTAAGTATATTTACATTAAAGATTTACTTCAGTGACATTTGACCTTTTCGCTACACTTTCCTTACTTCCACTTGCAGGGCGTTTCAATAAAATCCTGTCCAAACAGCTTTGTTTCTTTCTCCATTTCAAAATGTTTAGAGACATTTGTTTACACAGCACCACCTCTTCTCTGCAGATTCAGCAGTGATGTCTGCAATCACACTCGCTAGTGACAACTAGTGGCGGGTGACGGAATTGCTTGTGATTACTCACATATATATATATA
>BRDA01022529.1:709-21687 GCA_036984385.1 Crenuchus spilurus
GTGATCTCCCTCTGTCAGTATCACCACTCTACAGGCAGTCTTATCAGTGTAGCTGTTGTAGAACAATGTTAGAGCTCCCTCTAGTGTCAATATCACCACTCTACAGACAGTCTTATCAGTGTAGCTGTTGTAGAACAATGTTAGAGGTCCCCCTAGTGTCAGTATCACCACTCTACAGGCAGTCTTATCAGTGTAGCTGCTGTAAAACAATGTTAGAGGTCCCCCAGTATCACCACTCTACAGGCAGCCTTATCAGTGTAGCTGCTGTAACAACAATGTTAGAGGTCCCCCTAGTGTCAGTATCACCACTCTACAGGCAACCTTATCAGTGTAGCTGCTGTAAAACAATGTTAGAGCTCCCTCTAGTGTCAGTATCACCACTCTACAAGCAGTCTTATCAGTGTAGCTGCTGTAGTACAATGTTAGAGCTCCCCCTAGTGTCAGTATCACCACTCTACAGGCAGTCTTATCAGTGTAGCTACTACTAAAGTCATCTAAACTATGAAGAAATACATCTGTAATTATTTAGTAAACAAACAAGTGTTAAACAAATCAGAATATGTTTATATTTTACATTCTTCAAAGTAGGCCCCTCTTGCTTAGATGCCAGCTTTCTTGGCATTTTCTCAGTCAGCTTTATGAGGTGGTCACTTGGAATGACTTTCAGTTAACAGCTGTGCCTTGTTATTGTATTGAGCACAGCATGGAGAGATTAGCAGCAATTTATATGAATGAGTGGATAAAGAATAAATATTAGCAGCATACAGTTAAAGTTAAAGTAATCAACTGTAATAAAGTGTCAGTGCGGTGTGTGTGTTTCCTAAGTGGAGTGTAAGAGCCTAACAGCCTCACAAATGAAGCTGTTCTTCATTCTGGTGGTTCTACACTTTATGGACCGCAGCCTCCTGCCAGAGGGGAGCAGGACAAAAAGTGAGTGTGCTGGGTGGGGTAGGTGTAGATGTCTGTGGTGGTGGGGAGGCTGACTCCCACAATCTTCTGTGCAGCTTTCACCACCCTCTGCAGAGATTTCCTGTCTGCAGCAGAGCAGCTGCCACACAGTGATGCTGGAGCACAAGATGCTCTCCATCACACATCTGTAGAAGGATCTGAGAGCTGAGGTGTCGAGACCAGCTCGCCTCAGCCGTCTGAGGAAGTAGAGCCGCTGATGTGCCTTCTTGACCAGACTGGAAGTGTTGTTGCTCCAGGTGAGGTTGTCACTCAGGTGAACACCCAAGTACCTGTAGCTGGGGACCACTTCCAATTCACATCCTCTGACATGGGGGGGGCATGCTGGCTTCTTCTGAAGTCCACAATCGTCTCCTTTGTCTTTTTTACATTGATGCAGAGGTTGTTTTCTCTGCACCAGCCCTCCAGGTGTTTCACTTCCTGCCTGTAGCCATTCTCATCACTTCACTTCACTTGTTTGATTTAACACACAGCCCTGAGGGGAGCCAGTGCTGAGGGTTAAGGTGGAGGAGGTGATGTTGTGGATCTTAACAGACTGTGGTCTGTTGGTCAGGAAGTCCAGGACCCAGTTGCAGAGGGAAGCATTCAGTCCGAGTGAAAAGAGTTTGTGAGTCAGGGTCTGAGGAACCATTTTGTTGAAGGCTGATGTGAAGTCCACAAAGAGCAAACAAACCTAGGAGTCCTTCTGTTCCAGGTGGGTGAGGGCGGTGTGGACCACGGAGGAAATGACATCCTCTGTAGAACGGTTCTTCCTGTAGGCATATTGGTGAGGATCCACAGTGATGTCGATGGTGGCTTTGATGTGGGACATGACCAGTCTCTCAAAGCACTTTGTGACTATTGGCATGAGGGCTATTGGATGGTAGTCATTCAGACCAGACTACTGTGGAGCTCTTGGGGACTGGGATGATGGTGGCAGTCTTCATGCAGGTGAGGACAACTGCCTGGCTGAGAGAGGTGTTAAAGATGTCCGTCGGGACTATGGAGAGCTGATCCGTGCAGTCCTTTAACACCCGACCGCCTTTTGAGGGTCGATTCCCCTTGAATCCAGAGTCCTCCTTACTTCAGCTGGAGTCACGCTGATGGGCACTTCTCCAGGTGTCAGGGTGAGTCTGGTGTTGGGGGGGATGTTGAGGTTCTCGAACCGGGCATAGAATTTGTTGAGAGCCTCTGGCAGGGAGGGGTCGTTGGGGCATTGTGCATCCTTTGATTTGTAGTCTGTGATGCACCTTATGCCCTTCCACATGCTCCTTGGATCCTGGGGGGTGAAATGTCCCTGGATTTTCTGAGCATATGCAGCTTTTGCCCTCTTCACATCTGCAGTCAGCTCTCTTCTAGCCCTTCTGAGTCCCTATGGTCGCTGGACCTGAAGGCAGCCTCCCTAGCTTTCAGCAGAGAACACACCTCTGCATTCAGCCAGGGTTTCTGGTTCGGGTAGCAGGTCAAAGTCTTGGTGGTGGTGATGTCAACTGCACACTTGCTGATGTAATCTAGGACAGCAGATGTATAATCCTCCAGGTCCAGTTCCCCCTCACTCTCAGCAGCCTCCTTGAAAACCTGCCAGTCTGAAAACACCTCCAGATGCTTATTCTGAAGTGAGCTAATGTCATGGAGCTCCTTCAGTGCATTGTTAGCATTAGCATCCGGTGCTATGTATGTAGCAATGACAAACACAGCCGTGATTTCACGAGGAAGATAGTGTGGCCTACACTTGATAGTCAACAGTTCTACCGCCTCAGAGCAGTGGCTGTTTACCAACACACAGTTTGTACGCCAACCTTCACTGATGTAGTTGATTAAACTAGAACTGCTGAAACATTTTTAGAGGCCGAGGAATTTTTAGAGTCTAGTGAAGTCCTTCCTCCTCCTTGTCACAGAGCAGAGAGTACTGTTATGTAAAATAGCACAGCCCTCACCCAGCAGGTACCACAATGGAATGTACTTAGCGTATCAATAGGGAGCTTAGCGTATCAATAGGGAGCTAATGGCTCTCTTCAGAAGGGTGGCGGGGGACTGTGGTAAAATTTTACCAGGTTCAGGGGTTTTAGGAGCTGTGGTCAAATTTTACCAGGTTCAGCAGTTAAGCCGCCCCCTCTGGTTTTCCCGGACTGCTGGTTACGGTCCACTCAGAAAAGCTGCCGGCCAGCGAGCTGGAAGACCAAGTCCGGCATGCTCTGGTTCACCCATGTTTCTGTGAGACAAATCACCGCGCAGTTCCTCATCTCCTCAGGAACATTCATCCTCAGCTGCAGGAGGTCCAGCTTGTTGTCCAGAGAGCGGACGTTGGAGAGGAAAAGAGATGAAATCAGGGGGCGATTTGCATTAGCCTTTAGCCTGGCTTGCACGTCGCCTTGTTTGCCCCGCTTCTGACACAGGTCTTGTCTCCTCATCCTGGCATAGGTTCCACTCCAGCAGGCCGGTGTCCGGAGAAGCTGTAGTCGTCTAATTTATTGTGTGTCTAATTTGAAGAATCTAAAATCTAAAACATATTTTGGTTTGTTTAACACTTTTAAGTTTACTACATGATTCCTTATGTGTTCCTTCATAGTCTGGATAACTTCAGTATTTATTTACAATGTAGGAAAAAACAGAGTGTGATGTGGTGCCTAGGTCGTGGGTTGAAACCTAGTCTCATACTTAGGATGCAGCGCTGTTACCCACTAAGAATAATGAATTCTTCAGTTATAATGTGTGTAAGAACTGTTAATGTTTGGAGAGTGTTCACAGGTAGTTATCTCTATGAATACCAGTTTTCAGATATTGCATAAAGAGATGTTTTGAGTACAAGTTCATTATAAACAAACTTCATCTGATCAATTCTAGCATCAAAACATCTTGCTGAATGATTCTTGATCATAATAATTGGTATATTTTGGTGCACTTGACCATGCTGGGGATTGAACTGTGCTGAAAAATAGACAGTGGAAGGGAATTACTCCATTTAACAACGTAGTTTATAAGTAATTTATAATTTATAAGCCTCCAGCTGGCCTACAGTAAAGCCTCAGGGTGTTGTCCTGCAATTTATTACTGATATCTGTCATGTTACTGAAAAACAGTGTGTTGGTCCTTCAGTGTATATTTCAGCAGAGTTTAAATTATTTACAAAGTCTATTACCAACTATACTGTACCATGTGAGAGCATATACTAACACAAATACTATTAATATATACTATAATACTGTATTACTATGGAACATTTCCATATTATTATATATCTTGTACATGTGATGTCAATGAAAAAGTCTAAAACAAACGTGTCTTTATATTTCTCCTTTATTTAATTGTTATTCCTTTAAAATATACTTACCAAAATGACGTAGCAGGGCTTTAATGCAAAAACTACAACTGTGGCTATGAAAATGAAACAAACACCATGGCTGTGACTTGGCTATGGCAAAATGAAAAAGTGAAGACTTAACAGGTTGACACAAACACTGACTATGAAGACGTACAGCAACAAACATGACTCTGATGACAAACAATGACAGACAAGTACTGTGAGACATGAAGGAGTTTTAAAGCAAACAATCAGACTGGGAATGAGATGGCAGGGCTGTGAGAACAAGACTCAGGAGCTGACCATGAGAAGAGCATGACAAGGAAACATGACCGTAAACAAAAGAGCACGTGGAGACAAGACGGCACATGGAAAACATAAACCAAAAGCTAGTGGAGAGCCACAGTGGGAGATTTAAAAAAACGAATATGATTTTTATAACATTATTTTAACTTACATTTTGCTTTGTAGTGCCACAGTTGGCAGAATTGCTAAAGAAATAAGGCTCAAGTACAGACAGAGGTGGTGAATAAAGCAGACAACATTTGTAGATAATGTAGAATATCATGTCAATAATCGCAGTGTCCAGCAAAGATTGTTTCAATTAATTAGTAGCTCTATGGGCACCACAATCACTATTAAATCTACCCTCTTGTGTGTGGTGTGAAAGCTATAGTTGTGAGCACCATCAGCTAGATTAACAAGAGTGTAGTTACTAGCTGGTAATGGGAGTCAAGAGAGTAAAGAGGGAAGCACTCAGTACCCATCCATCACTCCTATCATCCAGTTAAGTGCTTACAAGAGCTAGTGGTGAAATATCAAGCCTGATTTTTGAAGGAGCTCAACTGAAAGAAATCAAATAGTTCAGGCTCTTTTCAACATTGCAATTAAAAGACATTTAGGCATTTCTGATGGGAGATGAATGGCATGATAATTGAGCCTACATTCACTGACAAAAGGATGGCATTGACTTCAAATGCTCAAACGTGTACATCATTTCCCCATGAATAAAACACATTACCTAAACATATTTCAGGCTTCCAGTACTTATGTGTGGCAATAACTGTTCATGTAGTTTTCTAAAGCTTTTTTATTCTTCATTATACAGATTACCCCAACATCACTTTTTAAGTGCAGAATGACTGATGTGTTTATTTATTTATTTATTTTTAAAATCCTACCACTGAAGGCAGATGCATTTATTCAGTGTTAAGCTCAAAGATGCAGATCTAACTGCCAAAATTCTGGCTCCACAACTTACACTAGCGGTCAAAAGTTTTAGAACAGTTTTAGAAAGTTTTAGAACATTTCTTCTATGCACCTAGTTGGTCAGGGGTTCATCCTACAGCAAGATAATGACCAAAAACATCAGTCCAAGCTTTGCCATAACTACCTCAGGAAAAAAACAACAAGATGGTCAGCTTGAAAACATGGAGTGGAGCACAGTCTCCAGTCTTAAACCCCATCCAGCTGATTTGGGATGAAGTGAAAAGCAAAGCAAACTACAAGTCTACTACCTCATGTAGACTAAAACTGAGCAAAGGAGTTTTTTTTAGGAAAAATTGTGCTGAATTTTTAAAAAATTTCACAATATGATTCAATTAAGTATAGCAAATTCTGGATTCAAACATCAAACCATCTGTATTAAAGCTAAAGATGAAAATATAATGGCTTCTACAATAGGATTATGATCCTAAACACACTAAAGTCCCCAGTCACCCAAATTAAACATCAGTGAATATTTGGGGCAATCCTAGAATCTCCCAAGCACTAGAAGAAACAATGGGTCCAAAGTCCAAAAAAACAAGAACTAAAGGACTGCCAGCTGTGATATAAGCCAAACAGGTATAAGTCCTGACCATGTGGGGTGTCCAAACTTTTGACTTTAGGTCTTTTCCTTTTTTGTTATTTTGAAACTGTAAAAGATGTCACCTTAACATGACATTCTAACACGGATGGCCAAACCTTTACATGCTACTGTAGCACCAGTTTCAAGAGCAGTGTCAACTGACTTTTTACAACCCTGGAGAAGCAGAAACAGGAATGAACATGAACAAGTGAGACATACAGGCAGGTTCATTACTGCAGCAGCAGCTGTTACAGCACCCACGCTCCATAACCTCACCCTGCCTTTTGTGTCCTGAACCTCTGCTGACTTTACATGAGTGCCCACTGACCAGGACCACTTAAACTGTGACTGTGAGGTCACCCATGAGTGGCAGGGGGAGGAGAAGAGGGCAGAGTTTCTGGAGTACCATGAATGACCCTTCTTTGTTCCCATTCTGAGTGACTGTGTCTGTCATTTTGTTAGCAAAGCACTCTCTTCACTGTCTAAACGTGGAGGCCTAAATACACTGCCAAGTTTGGAGTCACTTATTTTTCTAATCAGTAACAAACTTCCTTCTCAAAGTCTTATTTTATCAAAGTCAGATTATCTATCTAAAATTATACATCCTTCTACTAATGAATGGAAAAATATGAAGTTTTTTTATTATTATTATTATTTATTTATTTATTTATTTTAAGAAATATTTTATATTATTGAAAGTGTTGATTACACAGTTTTCAAACTTAATGTCACTGCATATTTCAGTGTTTTAAATATTATCAACCAGCAGAATTATTTAAAATGTAGAACTTGTACAATGAAGACTTGTACAATTCGTTTATCAACGACTTTTTTCTGGAAAATGTTGTCCCAGTTATTGTTCATCTGCCTGGTTTAAGTCAGAGTGCCCATCTAAATCACCACTAATTTTGTGAAAAATTAAGCAATCACCCACGCGTTTGTCACTCACTCAGGTGATCATTGTTCATCAAAAAGCAAAAGGCTCGAGAAGCACCAAATTAAAATATTCAAAAGAAATTAAAACGTCACACTAAAACAAAGGCAAGCAGTGCTACCACCTAAAAACAGGTGCAAAAACAAATAGAAGCCAGAAATGGGCGTACTGGACAACTGGCACACTTTAAAACAGAGTGTAAACCCAAAAGAGTGATGTTAAATGTTCATTTATCTATTTCATTAATCTTTTATATTCTATCTATCTATCTATCTATCTATCTATCTATCTATCTATCTATCTATCTATCTTTTATTATCATTATTATTATTATTATTATTATTATTATTATTATTATTATTATTAGCATTATTATTATTATTATTATTATTATTATTCATCTTTTTTGCCCTGATATGTTATAGTAACATTTGAAATATAAGTAACTGTGTATATTCATACAATTGTTATAATTTCATTTTACAATCATCTGGCTTTGGAGTCTAGTGTTGATATGTACATAAGGACATTTAGTAATGTTGTGCTGTAGATCACTTTCTCAAGATGAATTTGATGATTGTGAGATTCTGAGTGTTGAAGAAGCGCCAAGGACAGTTTTGTCCGAATCTGGTAAAAGTTACATTTTACATTTATTTTACTTTCTGTCAACATCATGCCTCTATCTTATCTATGTCCCATCTTCCACGATTTGATCATGCCTCCACCCCAGTTACATTATGTCACTGTACAGCCCTGTCGTGTCATCCCATGTCTAAGTAAGCATCCTATATAACTCCCTCATGTTCTGTTCTATTCCAATCACAAAGCTGGAGGGTCATCATGTGGCTGCACATTATATACAGCAGAACTGCCTTGGTGACTCCTCAGCCACAGCAGTGCTACTCTTGTGCTGCATGAGTAGAGCGACAGTGATGCTAATGAGAAGTGAAATGTTAAAATTTTCCCTCACTTCAGTGGACTTTGCTTAATGTTTGACTTTCCTGCCACCTCTGAATGAATCGATCTGCTCTAGCCACATACACCCTCATGGTGGTCTCGCTAGTTTGCTGGTTGATGAAACCCTCAAGACTCTAGAGGCAGTCTTGGGGTTATTGACCAATAAGATAAAAGGTGTAGCATCTTCAGATCAATACTACAGTTTGACTTATACTTGAAGGACTTTAGGAAAAGAGAACAAAGATTATAGTTCAGTTTTGTCAGGTACATCACGCTAACACCTAATACAATCATCAAAAGTGGGAGAGTGATTTCTAAAAATTTCAGTTAAAGCAATCAAAAAGAATATCAGCTGTTTAATCAGGCAGAAGACATCCTTATTCCCACCTGAATAAGTCATCAGTAGCCAAAGCACACAGTGCCATCTTCATTCCCCCCATCCATTCAAAAGTGACATGGTGTCGGTGAAGCAAAAAGGAAAAAAAAAGTCCAATCCAATTAAAATGCATTTGAGTCGAGCTTCACTTTTGTCATATTCATCAGTATTATGCAAATGAAGGGGAAGCCTGAGGAGGCTCTTGTCATGTTGTCAGAAAGAAGCATATCAACCTCTTCTCGCCATAATCTTCAATCAGCCGTAACGTGCATTCTCCCTGCTCTATATTTACACCCACCTAAAAGTTGTTTTGCTCTCCCTTTTCATGCTTTAGGAATGTGGAGGACAAACGGTCATGTGTGTTACCTTCATATGGATCAGCTTATTAAAAGATTGCAAAGGTAGTAAATGTAGAAAACGTAAAAGTATTACACCAAAATATGTTTTAGATTTTAGATTATTCAAAGTAGACACACACCTGATGGTGTAATAAATGCAAGTCATGAACTCTTGAAAAGACACAGCTGTTAACTGAAAGCCATTCCAGGTGACTACCTCATAAAGCTGACTGAGAAAATGCCAAGAAAGCTGGCATCTAAGCAAGAGGTGCCTACTTTGAAGAATATAAAATATAAAACATATTCTGCTTTGTTTAACACTTGTTTGTTTAGTAAATAATTACAGGTGTATTTTTTCATAGTTTGGACGACTTTAGTATTAATCTACAATGCAGAACATTTTTTAATAATGACACACCACTGAATGTTCAGAAGCTGTGTCCAAACCATTGACTGGTACTGTATATAATTTATTTTTAGTATTGCAATGCTGAGAAATATGCAGAAAGACACACACAGACCGAGGGAGTGTTAACCATATCATAATCTCCCTAAACACCACTTATAAATTAAGAATACATGCAAAATAAGCTAGCCATGGTGGTTCTAATAATCTCACGGTGGTTCTCTCTAATTCTGTGCACAGACTGTGGCTGCAGGTGCTTTTGTTGATTGATTTCAGGCACCTCTATCCACCCACATGGACTCACAAGCCTGGCAGGTGGCTGCTGTCCATGGTGCTGAATCCTCTATTCCTCAGCTGCCGGTTATGCTAGTGGAACAATACAATTTCTGGTGTCTGGACTTTGTAGCCTCACAACAATGACAGCCAGCACATTACTGCTGATTAGATATGTGATAGCACTTCTTCTATACCACAACATTATTAAATTCCTCTTTAAAATGCCTGTTATTTGTTATGCAAAAGATGCATAATGCATTATATGAGTTTATTCTGTTTTCTTATCATTTCATTATTTTGACTGTTTTGGTAATACTCTTGGACAGATTGCTCAGAAGATGCTAATAAAACTAAACAGGTTTTATTTTATACAAAGTAAGAAAGAAAGAAAGAGTTTCTGGGCTTGAAGACATCTGGGCTGGACCATCACACAGTGGAAATGTGTATTGTGGTCAGGCGAATCAATATTGTAGATCATTTTTGGAAGAAACACTGTTATAAGCAACAAGTGCAATGGCCAGGATCTGTCATAGCATGGGTTTCTGTCAGTGCCCTTGGCAAAGGTCATTTAGAATTTGGATTATAGAGCAACAGATGCCTTCAAAATGACATCTTTTTCAGGAACATTCATGAATTTTTCAAAAAGACAATGTAAAACCACATGCTGCACACATTACAAAGGCATGACTATGAAAGAAGAGGTTACAGGTAATGGACATATTTGCAAGATGAAAGAGACAAAACAGCACCTGAAACACTTCATGACTTGGTGCCAAAACATCTTGTAAGTGCAGTGAAGGAATGGCAACATTACAAAGTGGTAAATACTTTACCATCACAACATTTTTTTGGTGTTGCAGGCCTGAAATGCAGGAATGGTTGGATATAAACAAATTGTTATTTGGGGTTGTACTCGTATAGTACCTCCATAATAAGTCATATTTATCATCTCCAACTTGGAAAGAAAGAAATAACTAGAACTAAAACAGCCAAATAATCCAAGAAAATAAATTAACCTCCAGAGCTAAAAATATCCATAAGTCCACACTTTATTTATTCACTGACCAAATCTTCACCTTCTGTCACCAAGCCTAAAGCAACGGAGCTTGACGAGGCAATCTCCATGCCCTTCCGTGCTGAAGGCTTGCATGCCTTCAGAGCTGTTCAAGCATAAACAGCTTTGGTCTGGGCTAAGATGTGAGGGAATCACAGAGCTTTTATCCTGTTTTCCAGTGGGCCACAGGTGGCATGTATCACTGAGCCCCAGCACAGCCCTGTAGGGATGGTGATGGGTTAGAGAGTCCGACCCAATCAGCTTTTCTTCAGAAGTTAGGGCAAGGAGAATGCTACTGGAGGGAAATCGCCATTTAACACTGATCTCCTACCAAATTCTCAGCTAAGCTATTAAGAGGAGCTCATAGAACTGATCTCAGATCAGCTGTAAAGAGACAGCACAAATACAGCTCTGAGTGAAGACCCTTTATCTTCATTAGCTGCTAGCTACATAAGGGGATTTAATAGATGCCAAGTCAAACATGCCCAAGAGGACTGTGGATATGCACGCAAAGGCCACCCCACTATGCTGTGTTCAGGTGTCATTTGCAGAATTGGAGTAAATGAAGGTAAATCTGTAGGGCCTCTGAACAGCTACTCAAGAAGGCTTTAATTGCACAGACACTCCTGAGGAAATTGCACTAAGGCTATATCAGAATAAGACAAGATGAGCGCAATGTCAATGTAGCAAAAGACTATGACTGACAGGTTAAAGTCCAAACTACTCTTCAGTTCAGACACTGTTAGAACAAAACCATCACTAATACCCAGAAAGAAGGAAAGACATTGAATTGTATACACAATTATACACAATATAAGAGCATTATAATGCATTACAATCAGTGTTTTAAGCTAGTGCTCACTTAAGTGCTCGACAAAAGAGATGAGACTTCAGTCTGTGTTTGAAGACTGTGAGGGACTCTGCTGTTCAAACAGTCAGTGGGAGTTTGTTCCACCACCTGGGTGCTAGGACAGAGAAGAGTCTTGGTTCTACTCTTCCACTTTGTAGGCGAGCATCAGGGTTTTGGATGTGACGTGAGCAGCTACAGGAAACCAGGGAAGTGAATGCAGTAGTGGAGTTACATGAGAGAACTTGGGCTGATTGAAGACCAACAGCACAGCTGCATTCTGGATCAGCTGCAGGGGCCTGATGGCTCGCATAGGAAGACCAGCCAGGAGCTACAGTAGTCAAGTCTTGAGATGATGTGAGACTGGACAAACAAGGCTTCTTTTGGGTTCTCCAATTGGTGTTCTCCAAAAGGTGCTGGATGTATCCCAAAATGGAATCAACTTAAGTTCATGTTCAGAATGCTCAGATATTTTGTTCTTAGTTTATTCCGTGCATAAAAGGTTGTGCAGAAGGTAGTACTCCACCTCTTTTCTCAGGAAAAACACATTCATTACTCCATCATGTGCTCATGTATCCTTCATTAAAGCAGGGATTACCCTTGATAATTTTTGTATTCCAGCAAATTTCACTTTCGTTGATGGTAATAGTATGTTATTAGCTCATAGCCTGTGGTGATTAAGAAGCTGAAGCACTGATTAATACTAAGGAGATGATGTTACTGTACTGTAAGTGATTTGTGGTTGAGGCCATCATTACATAATCTCTATTCAATCTGACCACAATTATTTTCCACAGTCGAGATTTTGCTACAAACAGAATATGAACATACATCAGTTATGTTGAAGTAAATTGATGTATAAGAAAAGAAAACAAATGTTATTTTATTCAAGCCTTTGAGGACAGATAACTGAGACACTAGTGCTGTCTAATAGCTGCTCACTCTGGTGGAGTGGAGGGATGCCAGGGTCTCGGGGAGCTCCCTTGTCTGTTTACCTTTTGGTTCTCTCCTTGTAGGTAAGCTGTTCTAGATAGTTCTGCCCGAGCCATTAGCCACACTCTGATAAGTCTCATAATCCTTGTACTCTATAAACATATATATAGCTTTTGATCCTTTCAAAAGATGCCTGTTTAAAAATTTTTGTAAATGTGTAAGTCTAAATAATATCTGAATAATGTAAAGGTTCTATAGCAATTACAAGCCTTTAGCATCTTAACCGTGACAATCATTTAAAATAAGTTGATACCTGACAGATGAGCAAACATGAAATTAGTCTAACTATTGCAACAGCAATTTAACAACTCTGGGAACAATAAAGCTAACTTGATTCAAGGGCAGCATCTATTGTAGCTAAAATTGCAGGTAGATGAGTCACCACACATTTGACTTTAGGCGAGGAGCAATTATCTGATTGCATCGGCACTGCTGACTGTACGCAGAGTGCAAAAGCAGAACAAGGACAGATAAAACCAATCACACTTCTATGGTTTGTTCAGTCTAGGACAAGAGGTAAGATCCATTTTCTTGAGTCACTCTGAGAGTTACAGTTCATGTTTCTCTACCGTTATCACCAGACTGACAGGTTTGTTTATCCTCCCTTCTAGTGTCTGCAACAAGCTCCTCAGTCATAATTAACACTCAAAGCATTTACTTTCCTCTGTCTATCTATCTATCTATCTATCTATCTATCTATCTATCTATCTATCTATCTATCTATCTATCTATCTATCTATCTATCTATCTATCTACCTACCTACCTACCTACCTACCTACCTACCTACCTACCTATCTGTCTATGTCTCTCTGTTTAGCTGTTTGTCTATCTGTTTGTCTGTTATTAGCTGAACAGTTAGATAAAGAAAAAAAAAAGTCAAATTTAACAGAACTCACTGAAATATTTGTAGCCTTTAACAAACTATACAAAAATACACAAACATTCTTTCACTACATTTTGACTTTTATTGAGTAATTTAGTTCAATCAAGTTACAGTTATGTTGCTCACATATCCTAACAAAATGAAAGAATGTTCATTAGCCCATCATTTAAAAACTTGAAAAGCCCTTATAATGTGTTACCAGCAGAGGGAGGCATTTCTCTTAAAAGAGTTTTAAAAAGTGGACAGGTTCACCACAAGGTGGCACTGTGTGATAAATAACACTACATATGCCAGACCTCTGTGAGGGTGATCTAAATATGGAAAAGTAACAAATGCAGGACAGTCAAATGTGTTGTTTTGTATCTGAATACATGCATTACTCTCACAAACAGATCCAGTCAATTATTCCAGGTTTAAATATGTGACATCTGTAGTATTGACCACAGGCTACCAGCATCACAGCTGCCAAGCCAGCACAACGTCTCATCTCTGACTTTATGGCTTAGGGCATAAACCATGTCCTTCAATTTCCCATCACCCTCTGCTCCCTAAAACATGGCCAGTCCTCAGTGGACTTGAAAGTTGATGGATGCTGACTCTGACATGCAAGAATGTCTGTCTGGGGGAGTAAAAAGTTCTAACATGCCTCAAAGAGGACACTGTCATGTCTTTGTGGTATCAGATCCAGCACACAGTCAAGAGCACATCACTGTCATGTCCTTTGAAAGGAAATGAGGTTAATTATATCACAATTAATCTCATAAAGCAGACGAAGGACATCTCTAACATCTTGTAAATGAATCACATTTGAAGGGTTAATAAGAGTGTTAGATAAGCTCAAAACATGCTCGGTGGCCTCCAATATCTGCTTATACTTCCACTGTACAGCATCCCAAAAAGAAATCACAGAACGCATCACCTAGTGAACAGAAATTATGCTAAAATAAAGGTTCTGAACAACATTTGGTTCTCTAAAAATCTTTCAACTGGTGGTTCTTAAAAGAACCCATTTTGTATACAATCTGGTTGTTTACAAGTGTGAAGAATCTCCACAGTCCAAATATTCAATTAAGTTTATCACAGGACTATATCAATGTCAATATGTACAGTACCAGTCAAAAGTTTGGACCCCTTCTAGACATTCAGTGGTTTTTCATTATTTAAAAAACACATATAGACTTATTTAATAAACAAAACAGTGTTAAAAATAGCAGAATATGTTTTATATTTTACATTCTTCAAAGTAGGCACATCTTCTTGCTTAGATGCCAGCTTTCTTGGCATTTTCTCAGTCAGCTTTATGAGGTAGTCACCTGGAATGGCTTTCAGTTAACAGTTGTGTCTTGTCAAGAGTTCATGACTTGCATTTCTTGCCCCCTTAATGTGTTTGAGACAGTTGTGTGCTAATTTTAAAGAATCTAAAATCTAAAACATATTTTGGTTTGTTTAACACTTTTAAGTTTGCTCTGTTACTGCAAGTAAATGTGTGGAGATTCACCTGGTCCCTCAACACCAGCTCCATAAGTAAGAAAGCCCAACAGCATCTCTTCTTTCTAAGAGAACCTCATCTGCCAACCTCCCATACTCACCATCTTCTACAGAGGAACCATAGAGAGCATCCTGAACACCTGCATCACTGTCTGGTTTGGGAATTGCACTGAATCTGACCATAAGACTCTCCAGCGTATAGTGAGGATGGCTGAGAAGATCATTGGGATCTCTCTCCCATTTCTCACAGACATTTACAACAAGTGTAGTCTCTCTCAGTATTGTGCAGGACCCATCACATACATCACATGGTCTCTTCACCCTGATGCCTTCTGGTAGAAAATACCACAGCATTCAGACTCTAACTGCTAGACTGTCCAACGGTTTCATCCCTCAGGCTGTCAGACTCCTTAACACACTCTCACTGACTAAATATCACTGCACTTTAGCACATCAGTGAATACTGTACTGCTCAATTTGCACAACAGACTCACTGTAGGCTGGAATCTTTCCTCCCACTAGTCAGTCATTCAGTACCATGTACTGAACATCATTACATGTGTACTGTCCTGTAATGTGTCTCACTCTAGTCAGAGGGCTTGTACTATAGCCTAGGTTCTGTATGTCTGCATGTTTATTGTATGTTGTCAGTGCCTTATATTCTGTGTGGCACCTGGTTCATTTGGAGTTTGTGTAAATCACTATTGAAACAGTATCAGCTTTAAAACACACAAAGGCTTGAAATATGTCACTCTATGTGTAATGAACATACATGACAGTTTACCATTTTAATTTAATTATGAACACAAATAAAGATTTTTTGGAGATGTATTAATACAATCACAGTGATCGTAAAAGTCTTAAAACACCACACCTGGCTTATTGAGCAAGTGACAGTTAAATGATTAATAAAGTACAATTAATACTGGTTAAAACTGACCACAGTGAAAACAGCCCACTACAGAAATACTCTCCCTTCATATTCACCTCTTATGTAAACTGGACTACCTTTCTCACCTCCTTCGCTTAGCTTGACTTTCTGAGATCCTGGGAATCACTGGGCAATATCTGAGACCAGGTTATATGGTTGTGAGGGTCTATTGAACCAAGCTCTGAACACAACTTTCTCAATTAAAAACCAAGGTCAAACAGGGCTGTCTGCTGCTTGAAGTTGCCGACCATTACTGACTATCATCACCTCAGCAGGGACCACAAAGATGACACAGAGAGAGGAGAGGAGTGTATCGAATCAATCCAATCTCTGTCAAGATGAGCTTTGCTGTTTGGAGCAGGGCAGAGAGAAGCTTGTACGTTATCCTTAAGCATGAGTCACTAGAGCTGAATGCAAATAATTCTAGCAAAACATTTTAAAAACAATGGATTACATTCATGAGTGAGGATTGATATTAATATTAGCATCCTTTCAAACAACTTCTATGGGCTAAAAATGCCCTTTGGGCCTGTTGAAAAAGGTTCATTAAAATCTATTTTATTATTTATTTTCTTTTTGCAATGTGTGTGCAGGCTGGATAGTCATTTAATCATCTCTGACTATCTTAAAAATATAAACAAAAATATTCATAATGAGGCGTTTGAATGGTTTCTAAAGAAGCGACAGACTGTTAATTAGTTTATCTCTTATTACAGCAGCAGTGCCTCAATTTAGGTACCCAAAAATGCATCCCAAGCTCTATTCAGATTATTACTTGTATCATGTATTGTTACACTGTACACTTGAAGATGGCTCTTCAATGGTTCTTTTCTAAAGAAAATTGTTCTATATAAAACCACAAATGCTCAAAGAACCCAAAGGGTTGCATGATGAAGTGGTTCTTCAGATTGATGAGGAATGTGCTGTAGAGATTTCTACATACAAACCCTTTGAAAATGGTTCTCTATAGCACCAAAAAGGGTTCCTCTATTATTACAAGCTTGGCATTGTAACCACAGCACCACAACCTTCTTTGGGGGCTATATAGAACAACTTTCAAAATGTTTCTGCATAGAGCCATCTACAACACCTTCCGTATCTATCTGAAGAACCCTTTGACCATAAAATGAACCCTTTGAGTATTCATGGTTCTATATAGAACAATTTTCTTTACTAAAGAACCCTTGAAGAAGCATTTGTTAGAGAGTAGCCAACAAGTAATAGAAGGAACATAGATAAAGATAGTGCCATTGTACTGTGAAAGCGATGAGGAGTGAGTACCATCTACCCGCCCGAGAGATGATTGGCATGGCCAATTTTTGCTATCTTGGGCCCCGGCTGTCGATGACGATCCTGTGGTCACAGTGTTAGCATCTTAGCCCGCTGAGCCACTTGGGGCCCATTAATGCCACTTCTTGACATACTTAACATAAGTCTTATGTCATTTGTGAAAGGCAAAGTGGCATTTGTAAATTGTAGTGCTTTATAAAAGTTTGCCCAAGAAATCCCTTGCCAATGTGGTTCAGTATCATATCAGCTAGTAATTAATGATGGTTCTTGATGCAATGCTATCTCAGGGCTCTGTTCACAGATGTTCTCAGGTTTGCTCTCTTGCCCTTTTTAGTCTGAGCTACCACTTTAATCAGCAGTACTACGGCAATTACAGTCCATCCATCTATTCATTACCTTATCTGTTTAATCCTGATCAGGGTCATTAGTCCCCTAGCCCCTCACCAGGCACAGGGCAGGGCATTACATACTATCCTAGCCAAGCCCAGGACAGCGTGCCAATCTATCGATGGGTATAGACACACATGGACAATTTAAAGTCACCTGACTGTCATGTTTTTGGACTGAGGGAGGAACCGGAGGCAATACAGTCTTAGTTGAATTCTTCCATGAAAGCAAACTGCAATTGAGTGAGCTATAAGAACATACCTGAAAGAACATAAATCAAATCTCTGGATACTTTCAAGGCTCTGGACCTATTTCTCAAAATCTAGATTTTGAGGAGGCATGTGGATCAGAATGGGATAGACTGTGGAGCTGTGTTAAAAGGATGAGTAAGAGTCAGTGTGAGGAAAAAGAAGCTGAGCAGCATCCTTCTGTGAGCCACAGGCTAAAGTGCCGAGCCACAGGCTAAAGCAATTCTAACAAGGACAGGAAGGTGGAGAATACTTCATACTATATTTTTCTGTGAAGGACTGGCTTAGAAATTCTGATTTCATGTAAAACAGCTGTATTACACATGTAGCATAGGCCTGGGTAATATACTGCCAGTGACTGGCAACCTATAGTGAAGTTTCAAAGGCAATCATTGCCATTTTGGTAAAGACAACTGACTAAGATCTAAATTTAATTAATTACGTTTTAAACAATTTGCCAAATAATGTGAAAATATGTGCATGTAACATTTCACTTCCCTTTTACTGTTCATTAAAAATTACATAGGATTAATACGTTGTAAGGCTACAATACACTCTTAAAAAGATGGTTCTTCAAGGGTTCTTTAGGAAAGAAAATGATTCTGTATAGAACCTTGAAACCTAGGTAAATTAATTCAAGGTTCTTTTCAATGTGAAAGAGTTCTTCAGATTGATTAGGAAAGCACTGTAGATGGTTCTATACAGAACATTTCTAAAAATATTTATATATAGTCCCAAAAAAGGGTTCTGCTAATGTTACGATGTCAAGCATGTAATACTAGAGGAACCCTTTTTGGTGTTATATAAAATTTTTCAAAAGGTTTCTATGTAGAACCATCTACAACACATTCCTCATTAATCTGAAGAATCCTTTCACCATGGAGAGAACCCTTTGGGTTCTTTGAGTGGCCATAGTTCAATGTCAAACCATTTTCTTTATTAAAGAACCAGTGAAGAACCATCTCTTTTAAGATAATACAGCATATTCCTCATCAATCTGAAGAACCCTTTCACCATGGAGAGAACCCTTTGGGTTCTTTGAGTGTTTTTGTTCTATACAGAACAATTTTATTTAGTAAAGAACCAATGAAGAACCATCTCTTTTAAGAAAGTACAGCATATTCCTCATCAATCTGAAGAACCCTTTCACCATGGAGAGAACCCTTTGGGTTCTTTGAGTGTTTTTGTTCTATACAGAACCATTTTCTTTATTAAAGAACCATTGAAAAACCATCCTTTTTAACAAAGTTCAGCACATTCCTCAACAATCTGAAGAACCCTTTCACCATGGAGAGAACCCTTTGGTTTATGCTGCACAATTAAGAAAATACATTACATCTTGATTAGTGCCTGGAATCAATAAGAGTCTAAGACACTTCAGTATAACAATGACAAGAATCAGTTTGCACAATCATATCACAATATTATGAACAGATGCCAAACAGGGATTGCTGCATGTATAAATATGTGAGCACACCAGTCAGTCATAGCAGAGAGAATACTCACGGGCAAAGGATTATTGATGGCTGATGTGTAAAGGGAGTTATAATAGGGTATCGGGTGAAGAGTAGCATTTTGGAAACTGCTAATTTTGTGGGATGCTCTAGAGATTTTTTGTACATTGATTGCTTCCCAAAAGCATAACAATGATGCCCCAAAAGCCACTGACGCCAGAGGGGAATGAGGACTGATACAGAGCAGTTGATGTGCCTAGAGACCTCACATAACCTAATACAGTCCATGCCTTGAGGTCTCGCTAGTGTCATGGTTATTCCCACTATGAGGTAGGTGGTTATAATATTCTGTTCACAGGTGTTCAGCTCAGGTTTGCACCCTTGCCCTTTATGTAGTGAAATTCCTCCAGATACCTTGAATCATTTAATGATATGACATATTGCACATGGGATTGGTATATGAATGAGTACACTAGCAGAAACAATGGCCAAGTGTTTCCTGTTATAATTTTCAAGGATTTAGGTCTAATGTAAATCCTAATGCAGCAGTCTAGAATGATGCCAGTGGGACACGTAATAGTGGGTTATGACTGAAAGGGCCTCAAGTACTTAATGTTGAATTGGAGTCGAGTACAACTGAATACAATTGAGCACACACCAATCATGATTAAAAACTCAATCAAAACCAAGTCATTACTTCTAATCAATAAGGTTACATTCACCTGTGGTTGTAGTCACACAGGGCCAGATGTAATCTCATAATGAGAGCACACATCTGGGTATAACATGTTGCTTTTGTTGCTGAATTGTGGTGAACAGACACCCCTAAAACACTCCAGGCAAACTCTCGTCTGTGTTGGCTAAACATCAGGAGGGCAATTAAAAGCACAAGCAAAACTAGATGATGCAGATGAGTTTGTACAGGACATTGTTGACTTGTGAACCATTCAAAACTCAAGCTTGTGTTTAGTTTAAAAAAATACCCCATTTAGTGCAGCCACAGGTAGTCCAAAATCTCTATAATTATCCCCAGACACTTTCAGTGACATCTCATATGGTCCTGCGAGGCTACTGTGGCAAAAATATGCTGATGGCTCCAACTATAAGTCCACCATATGGTCTGTGTGTCCTTAATGGTCTGAATAACAGTTTAACTACTGGCACATTGAGACATAAGTGTACATGGCTTCCATATGGAGATGATCATTCTAAAACAGTGTGTACCAGTGCACTGTGTGCCGTTCAAGTAACTGGAGTACAGGAATGGGCGGCCTTACAAAAAGATGAAAAGAAAAAATCAATTTTAAAGATATATGATATAGATTGACACTAGTACTTTTGACTGCCAATTATAACACCCAAACTTCATGGTAAACATTAAATGATGAAAAGACTGAAAGCCTGCTAGACGTTTTGGTCTCATTAGAAAGAAAAAAGCACTATTACTTGGTCTAAGAAAACAGACAATCCAATTTGCCTACTAATGGGCGTTTGTAACATGAATAATGGAATAATAAAACACTGATGGGCCTCACAGCAGTATCACAGTAGTAATTTGTTACAGACTCCCACTCTGTACCATTCTATCTGACGCATACCGACCACCTACCTACCTAATAGTGGGAATAACATCCCTTGACTTGGACTGTTAACTCAGTGGTGACCCCTGATACTTTCCTAATTGCTGCTGAGGTTAAGTGGTCACGTTGATTGCTCTGTACCAGTCACTGGAATAATTGTTCTCCTCTGGCATGGCCTGTTATGTTGTTGGGCACTGGAAGTCCATTCTCAGTACACCTTCACTATAGCAACTCTAGAACATCCCACAGCATTTTTTGAGATACTACCACCCTTCACGTGGTACCCTTTTATCATGCCTTTTTGAGCATCAGTCACATCACGTCCTTTGCCCATGATAATGGTACGACACTCTGCTACAACTAACTGGTGTGCTCACCTATTTACAGTGCCCTCCATAATTATTGGCACCCCTGATTAAGAAGTGCTTTGGCTTCTAATA
>BRDA01022530.1:651-12333 GCA_036984385.1 Crenuchus spilurus
GTGATAAGTTCATTCCGTCTACACACAGCTGGAAGTATTTAGTCCGTTACTGATGTTCTTTTATCGGTGAGTGGACGTCCACGGGAATAGATGTCAGTCTCGTTAGTAGTTTTGCAAGTTTTGTAGACCTTGACACTGTTTGTTCGGACTTTCTCCTGCGTTCACATAGAACGGTGGTGCGCGTCACTCTTCCTACCATTCTCTTCATTTTTCAAGAGGTTTGAGTGACATTCTCTTATGGCAAGATACACTTGCGTCCTCTTTCAGGCTTGTTTGTCACAGTTCCAGATGTTTTGAACGTTTTGATGATTGCTCTGACTGTAGATAAGGGCACCTGCAGGTGAGTGGCTATTTTCTTGTAGTCATTGCCTGATTTATGAAGGTCGACACACATCTGCCTTACTTGAATAGTGTGTTCTCTTGTCTTTCCCATGTTTAAGAGTGAATAAGAGAAATAGGTGTTTGTGAAATGCCATATTTATACCATAGGGAATCAGGAAATGATTCATTACTAATTAAAGGTTCCTAGATACTTTGATCCACTTTATAAACTACAGTAGAAATTACATAAATGGTTCAAATACATTTATTTTCAAGAAATTGTTAAGGGTGCCAATAATTGTGGAACAGTTAATTTTATGGGAAATAATTATTTCTTAGTCAGAAATTATTATTTCTTTTTCTTTCTTTCTTTTTTTTAACTTGAGTTGAAGGTTGCTTTTTTCTAAACTTTTTCAGAATGAGATTATTCTTCTGCAATAAGAAATGAATTTATTTTAAGGCTTTTAACACATTTTAACTAAGGGTGCAAATAATTATGGAGGGCGCTGTATATATACAGCATGTCAGGTGGCATCACCCCAATCAAGGGTGATAATATTCTGATACTGTGCAATCCAGCCCATACAGGAAGAATGTGGAACATATTATGAAAGTACAGAAACTTTAAAAGTAGCCTACATGCCCTAAATATGGTAACACTCTTCCTCAGTAATGAGGAACTCTGCACAGGACATATTCTACTCTAAATTAACACACTGTTAGACCTGGACAAGTTTGAATAGTGTCTGAAATATCACACTGTTATTCTTAAGTATGAAATCATTGGCAAGACTATTCATTTATGCTACACTGTATGTTTTCTATAAATCTGTCAGATGATTAAACAGACCGTGTGGAATACAGAGCTGATCTATGCCTTTGGGAAATCAATATTTCTTGAGACCTGCATGCATAAAATTAAAGAATCTCAATGGTATATGGAGATGAACAGTTCTGGTTATTGCTTCATTGAGCAAACTCATGCATAGTTATCACTGCGGTTAGATCCATGAGTCTATTCGTTTATGACTTATAAATACTTGAGATTTAGGTCCTATGGCCCAAAGCTTTTAGTGTCATAGAAATTTAATCACTCTGAGAAATCATATTTGAAAGCAGCTGTCCAGTCCTGTGCTCATTTAAGCAGTGGTACAGTTTGAAACAAACTGAAATGGCACATATATAGACAAATGTGGCTTTAACAGTAGTGGTGTATCATCTGAAGAAATTCAACTGAGTCGTTTTTAATTATGGTTGCACATTGCAACATTGTGTATCACAGCAACAACTTGGCAACACCTGAGAAATTACTTGAGACACCATAACAAGCACCTGAGATACCATAGTAACTGCCTAGCAACCACCTAGTAACACTGTGTGAGACACTATAGCAACCAGCTACCAATCACTTAGCAACTTTATAACAACCTCCTGGGATAGCAGTAGCAACTATCAAGCAACACCATAGCAACAACAAAACAAAATCAAGCAGAGGCTTTAGTAATACTGAAAAACGTAAAACTGAGAATGACACATATACATGCGTGCTCACAAACATTCACAAACATTTACAAACAATTAAAGACTCATCAAGAACTATATAGCAAAGCTATATTAGCTATATAGAAGCTATATAGCAAACACTGATTAACATGATAAATGGACAAGGTTGTAAGCGGACAAGACACAGGTGCTAACAATGAGATCTGAGTGTGGAGACAATGCAAACAAGACACATGGAAAACATAAGCAAGCAGAGAACATGTAGACATTACGTGGGTGTGGGAGGAGACATGACGCAAATGTAAATACAAGCACATGGCGACTGGACAACACGTGTGAGACGTACAAAAGCACATGGCAAACATAAACAAACACAGAACACATGAAAATATTTAAATCTAATTCTGGACTGAAACATTTCCTAAACATCACACGGTGAACAGAATCGTTACCAATTTAGCAAAGTAAATTCAACTCAGGATTATATATAATACAACTAAGATGCAACATTATCTTTAAGACAATTCAGTACTGCACAAATAAGCACATTTGTCTTGTTTGCACAGTTCTCTTTAAAAGACATGCAGTGCATCTTGTTACAGCTGCATGAGTGGACAAAATGAGCTTCATCCGAATGTATTTGACACATTCAATAATTCAATATCATTATTTTCATCATGTGAATACACGAAAGAGTGACCGTGAAAATAAGAAACATGTTTTTCCAATTTTCATTAAGGACATCTAGTGAGTGTAATAGTGCCTGCAAAACTCATCTGTGATTGAAGTGCTCTCTCTTTCTCTCTCTCTTTCTCTCTCTTTCTCTCTCTCTCTCTCTCTCTCTCTCTCTCTCTCTCTCTCTCTCTCTCTCTCTCTCTCTCTCTCTCTCTCAAGCAGCTTGTGGATTTTTGTTATAATAAAGGTTGTGGATTGTTCTAGTTTGCTGTTGTTTTTATAAGTTTGCTGCTGGCTGGTTTATCTATAGTTCTCCTCTGAGCACTGTCCAGTGCTGTAGACTCCTCTGATGTTAACGTCACTGGTATTTTTCATATTACATAAGGTATCAGGGGTGTTGTGTTTGTAAATGATAATTTAGTGATAAATTCACCTCACCACTCTTTGGAAATAACTGGAGATAATGTTTACAGCAACAGTGCATGAGCAGCTGAGCTTCCGACTTGAAGAGCAACACTCCCTCTTCTATTCAACGTCACATATCACTCAGATCCAGTTATTGTCAATGAGACAAAAGTGTCTGTAGGTCTCAGCATAGAGATTCATGCCCTCTCTGTGAAATGTGTGTATTAGCCTCTGAGACATTTTGTTTAAGTACACTGAGGTCTAACTGCCTACACTGCTGCCTACGTGATGGGCAGCATGTTATGTGAAGATGAGGTGCAGATTTTTGGCGCATTCTTTTGTTCTGCAAAATGTGTCCAATTCTAATTATATTTCACTTGGCATACCCTGCACTTAAAACCATGCATGTGGATTATTTTAGTGAATGCCCTCAGCAAACAGACCAAAATACAATGCACTGGGATTATGTAATGCTTTGGACAACTTCACTGAATACAATTTTAGCTCTATAAACACCTCAACCCACATGTCCACATACTTGAAAAAAATCCCCTCTGTCTCTCATGTCCATGCACATGAAAAAAAACATTTTAGTTCTATGAAAACAAAAGAAAAGGCTCTCCAGGATGAACTTTAAAACTTGTGACTTTTGAGTATTATTCAGAAATAAATGTTTCTATGGTAGATAATATTGATTTTGACTATGTAATTGTTTGCTATGTTGTGACCAGGAGTAGGTTTTATTGACAAATGCAAAACAAACAAACTGTGGCTATGAAACAAAAATGTGGCTATGAACTAAAACTTAACATGACCAAGACAAAATGTGACAATGAAGACATACGACTGACAATGACTGTGACACATGAGGGAGGCTTAACTTAACCCTCTGGAGTCGGTGCTCTAGCATGTTAAAAAAGTTCAGCAAAAACACTTATATAACTTCAAGATATTATCCTAGAATCAAAAACACACCCTAAAATCATAAAAGCATCTACTTATCAATAATATATTGTAAAGTCTACGTTTACAGCAGATTTAATCAAAATATAGTTTTATGACAATCTTACTGTTTTGACACTGTTGGTGCTGAGTTTGTGCTGAACTAAAGCCTGTGTAACACATTGGGGGGAAAATAATTTTAGATGTGAAAATAACAAGAGAAGTGAAAAGAAGAGAAGTGGAGATAAGAGAAAAGTGAAAAAAGAGAAGAGGTGAGAAGAGGTGAGGAGTGAAGAGAAGACAAAAGTAGAGAATAAAAGAGAAGAGGAGAGAAGAGAAGAGAATGGAAGAGAAGAGAAGAGAACAGAATGGAAGAGAGATGAAGAGAAAAGAAATGAAAAGAACAGAACAGAAGAGAAGAGAAGAGAAAACAAGAAGAGAAGAGAAGAGAAGAGAAGAGAACGGAAGAGAAAAGAAGAGAAGATCAATTAAAAGAACAGAAGAGAAGACAATAACAGAGAAGAGAATAGAAGAGAAAAGAAGAGAATAACAGAAGAAAAGAGAAAAGAGAAGAGAAGAGAAAAGAAGAGAAGAGAAGACAAAAGAAGGGAAGAGAAGAGAACAGAATGGAAGAGAGATGAAGAGAAAATAAATGAAAAGAACAGAAGAGAAGAGAAGAGAAAACAAGAAGAGAAGAGAACGGAAGAGAAAAGAAGAGAAGATAAATTAAAAGAACAGAAGAGAAGACTAACAGAGAAGAGAATAGAATAGAAAAGAAGAGAATAACAGAAGAAAAGAGAAGAGAAGAGAAGAGAATGGAAGAGAAAAGAAGAGAAGAGAAGAGAAGAGAAGAGAAGAGAAATGAAGAAAAGAGAAGATAATGGAAGAGAAAAGAAGAGAAGAGCAGAGAATGGAAGAGAAGAAAATAGAAATGAAAAGAAGAGAAGAGAAGAGAATAACAGGTGAAGAGAAGATAAAAGAAGTGAAGATAAGAGAAAAGAAGAAAAGAGAAGAGAAAAGAGAAAAGAGAAGAGAAAAGAAGAGAATAACAGAAGAGAAGATAGAAGAGAAGATAAGAGAAAAGTAGAGAAGAGAAATTAAAAGAGCAGAAGAGAAGAGAATAACAGGCGAAGAGAAGATAGAAGAGAATATAAGAGAAAAGAAGAGAAGATAAGAGAAAAGAAGGGAAGAGAAGAGAAGAGAAGAGAAATGAAGATAAGAGAAGAGAAAAGAAGAGCAGAGAATGGAAGAGAAGAAAAGAGAAATGAAAAGAAGAGAAGCAAAGAGAAAATAAGAGAAGAGAATGAAAGAGAAAAAAAGAGAAGAGAAAAGAAGAGAAGAGAAAAGACGAGAATAACAGAAGAGAAGATAGAAGAGAATATAAGAGAAAAGTAGAGAAGAGAAATTAAAAGAGCAGAAGAGAAGAGAATAACAGGCGAAGAGAAGATAGAAGAGAAGATAAAAGAAAAGAAGAAAAGAGAAGAGAAAAGAAGAGAAGAGAAATGAAATAACAGAGGAGAAGAGAAGGCTCCACACATTACGATCTTACACATCTTAATAGAATGACACTGATGGCACTGAGTGCAGTGAGAGTTGTTACTATGTAACTGCTGACTGTGAGCAATTCTGAAATGACTTCACGAGTTCTGCCTCCGTCCTGAACACGTCTGTTCATTATAAACGCAGAGAATTATAAATAATGCAATCATTAATCTTCAGGCCCACACTACCTCTCCCACATGCTTCCATAACAATGACTGAACAGAAACTTTGGGCTTAATTGTTGAGTACAGCAATTTCTTGATGAGTGGTGGGAGTGGGGAGGACCATCGGTGATGTATCTTCACTCTAAGAGGGAAAAATAGACTTTCTGTGCAATAAACTTTTGAGTATTTGTAATGGCCCAGATGTTGGTTAGGGCTATAAAATATAAAAAAAGTCAGTGTGCAAGCAATTATTACTATTACATACCATTAGGTTGATCCCACTCTTGGTGACTACATGGATAGTGTTTCTCCAGAATATCAAGTCTCAATGTCTGTATTAAAGAATTCTTAATTTAAAAGTTTAGCAATCAAGTCCTGCTGGAAAATGAGATCTACCTCTCCATAAAGCTTGTCAGGAGATGGAAGCTGGATGGAATTACACAGTGGACCAACACCAAGTGATGGTTTGTGGAGTCATGTCATCTGCTGGTGTTGGTCCACTGTGTAATATCAAGTCCAAAGTCACGCAGCGTCTACCAGGATATTTTAGAGCACATCAAGATATAAACTGGTAAATGTCACCTGAAAAACTACTATATATGACTGTTCCTTCTGTTTATAAGAGCCTAGTAGTCAGAACTCTTTTTACTGAGAATGTCATGAAAAATACTAAACAGCATCATTTCATGTGTCATAGTGATATCAAAGCAATGACTGTCACTGCACGGTGCACCATGCATTGTATTGCTTTAGTTTGATGGACAGGTCATTCTCTACCAAGATTCCCAAAGAGAGCTCAGGCACCAGAAGAATTCCACACAATCTTTTGTAGTGAACTCATCTGAGGAGGAACATTCCTAGCCCTGTCCCAGCTGAGCTAGAGGTGAGGAGGGCAGTCAGCCCCTGGGATTTTAGGAGAATTAATACATTTTTATACAGTCTTTTGCATTCATCAGGAGAAGCCAGTACTTGCCTGCACACAAATTCTAGAGGTACCATAATTCAGAAGCATTTACAGATGCAGAAGAGAAGAAAATGAGAAAAAGAGAAGAGCAGTGGGGAGTGAGAAGAGAAGAGCAGTAGATGAAAGAATAGAAGGCAAGAGAAGAGGAGAGTAAGAAGAGATGAGAAGAACATGGCAAGAGAAGAGAAGAGGAGGAGAAAAGGAGTAGAGAAGAGCATAGAAAATGAGAAAAGGAGAGTGAGAAGAGAAGAACAAAAGAAGAAGCGGAGCAAAGAGAAGAGGGAGTGAGAAGAGGAGAGAATAGAAAAGAAAGCAAGACAAGAGAAGAGAATAAGAGGGGAATAGAGAAGAAGAGGAGAGAAAAGGAGAGAAGGCAAGAGACGAGAAGAAAAGTGGAGAAAAGAGGAGAAAATGAGAAGAGCAGTGGAAATGAGAAAAGGAGAGGAGAGAAGGCAAGAGACAAGAAGAGAAGAAGAGGATAGAAGAGGAGAAAACGAGAAGAGGAGAAGAGAAGAGAAAGTAAGAGAAGAGAATAAGACAGGAAAAGAGAAGGAGAGTGAGGAGAGAAGAGAGATCTTTTCAGTTGTCTTTAAATAATATCTCAGTGTCTTTGGAAAATGTCTTCTGTAAATCTCAGAGTAGGTGTAATGCACATCTAGAAGAAAGTTCACCGAGTGCAGATGATTTATTGAGACAGGCCACTATTACTTCAGTGTTATTATGCCTTTTCTAAGCAAAGGTCCTTACAGGGTCAGTTAAGAACGATGTCTATACAGATTAGGTCTAATTCAGCCTTCAATTTTTATTTTTCTTTCAATATTTGGCATCTCTTCCATTTTAAACCTGAGTCCATCACTGGATGTTTTTGATGTGTTTTGGATTTCTGGTTCCCATGTCAGTCCAAAAGTAGGCCCGTCTGAAATCCATCAGGCAGACTTAAGCCCAAAGCAAACTGGTAAGGGTGAGGGTTAATATGAGGTTCCTGTTTATTGCTGTTATTCTAAAGGAGTTCACTGCCTTCCAATCAACCACTGCTCGAGTCATGAACAAACAAGAAGCGTGCAGTTCAATCCTTATAAGCCCAAGAAGTATGTGTACTTTGGAGTAGATCCAGCATGCAATCACACTGGGACATGATCTACCTTAACTCAAGCCTCAAGTCTCAGAAAATGATAAAAATACCTGTTTATATATGAATTTGTGGCAACAGGCTTTTGGTTGTGCCAGGAAAAGGCTTTGCATAAACTGTAAAAGGACCTGCAAAGTAACCCGTGGGAGGAGGACTGTATTAAGGGATTATGGGATTAATTACTGTCAATTTTTCTTGAGTAGTGTTTGATCCATAACACTGTGACTTGAGCATGATTAAGCCTATAAGAAAGCGCACTGATCCAATAAACTCCAACTGCGGTCAAAACAAAGCTCATCGGCTTGATGGCAGGAATGAGCCAATATGATAATGCATTAATCACCTTTCCTAGATATGGAAAATGAGCGGAAATGAAACAGAAGTTAAAAATAACATCTGCTCACACGAGGTCATTTAGTGATGCAGTGGATGCAATAGTGTCTTGCATACATCTGTGATGTGAAAGAGTACTGATTGCATGGGATAAGCTCTAAAACTCACTTGACCACCGTAAAGTTTAAAGCTTCTATTCCATCTTAAAAGAGATGGTTCTTCAAGGGTTCTTTAGTAAAGAAAATGGTCCTATATAGAACACCCAAAGAACCCTTGATCAAAGGGTTCTTCAGATTGATGATGAATGTTTAGAAGATACAGAACCTTTTTGAAAATGGTTGTATATAGTCCCAAAAGGATACTGTTGTAGTTACGATGTCAAGCTTGTAATAATAGAATAACCTTTTTTGATGCTATATAGAACCATTTTCAAACAGGTTCTGTATGGAACCATCTCCAGCACATTCCACATCACGTTTATCATGAGTTCATTTGTTCATTTGAGTGTTCATGGTTCTACATAGAACCTTTTTCTTGAATCATTTTCTTCACTAAGTAGACATTGAAGCACCATCTTTTTTAATGATTTTTGCCAATCTTCTAGCCCTTCCCAATGTGGTAGTAGCCAATTAACTCATCCCATCCACTAGGGGGCTCTCCCCATCACTTGTCCCTGATCAATGGACATTGTCCCCATCAATATCCCTGACTGTAGGAGGGTGAAGACAAGCACACGCCTCCTCCGCTGCGTGTGATGCCAGCCAACGCCTCTTTTCGAACTACCATTGATACACTCACTCGGAGGAAAGCGTAGGATTCCCAGGCCCAATCAGTAGACGCCTGAGCCAGTGGATATGTGTGACACAGTGGACACAGTGCAATGTGTGAGTGATGGGGAGTGAGAGCGCAATCTTCCCACCCAGAGAGAGCACGGCCAAATTTTGCTCTTTTGGGCTCCGGCTGTTGATGGCAAAAAGCATGACCTCATTCAACCTCGCGATCCTCTGGTCATAGTGTCAGCGCCTTAGTCTGCCGAGCCACTCAGGGCCCTTAAAGCACCCTCTTTTTTAAGAGTGTACAAAATGAGTGAAGAGTTCTTCACACTGATGAGGAATGTGCTGTAGATGGTTCTATACAGAACCTTTCTACTTTGGTTCTATATAGCACCAAACAGGGTTCCTCAATTATTACAAGCTTGACATCGTAACTACAGAGGAATCCTTTTGGGGGTTATTTAGAACCATCTACAGCACATTCCTCATCAATCTGATGAATCATTCCCCTTTGAGAGTTCATGGTTCTATTTAGAACCATGTTCTTTACTAAAGAACCCTTGAAGAAGAGTGTAGACATGATGTTGAAGGCACAACACATTAAAACGTTCATCTTTAAGAGTGCAGTGTACACAGATCCTGACCTCTGATCTCAGGTGATGGCCTTGCAGTCCTCAAGTCAGCTCCAGCAATTTATTGCCTTGACCTGTCCAACATCAACAAAGTGCGCGTGCCTAACCCTCACGCACTCTCTCAGCACCTCACATAAAGAATGTTCCAGAGTCTGTGCTTATCATGGTCCACTCGCTGAGAGAGAGCAGTCATACGTCTCGAAGTCCAATCTATCCCAGCGACTGGATACAAGCCTATAAGGAGGGAAACAAAACAAATGGGAACTGGCAAAACAAAAGAGGTTTTTCTCCCATTCTGTGCTGTTCAACTTGAATGCTCAGTTAACACTTAAAATGAATGAATTTATAGGGGAACTGTTTAACCCCCATGCTCATGATGTGCACCAGAAGCCTGAGTATATTCTGAAAATATTCCCGCAATAAACTTCATGCCAGGCATTAGAGAGTGCTGGGTCATGAACTTAGAGCATCCCTCTACTTCATCTGCTATTTCAGAGAGGCTGGCGCTAAAATATTTACCCTAATGGGATCAAATGGTGAGGAGCTGCTGTCACGGATTCCAGCTTATGACTATATAGGATCATGCAGGGACTGTTTACCTCGCCTTGGCAAACCTACATCAGTACTGTACAGCTATCTAAACAGATGCACAGACTTGTTGCTTTGAACAATCCATTCAGGACAACGCAAACCAGCACATGTTTTTGAGACATAAATCACCACGAGGCCTGCAATCCATTACCAAATACAAGCTGTTTCTACAGCAAACTTTAATTAATGTGGCTCACTGGCAAAAAAACGGGGGGAGGGAGAGGCAACAGCACCCTCAAGCCCTCAGTGTGAATCAATTATTGATTTGCCATTTGACAGTAACACGCTAATTTAAACTAATGGAAGGGCCGGAGGCTTACTTGTGGTCAAGGTTTGCTGTTCACAGACTGAAGTCTGTTACCTCCCAGACAGAAGCAGTCCTTTTCTTATGATGGTCTAATGAATCTGGCTGTGCTTTTCACATTCGTGCTCTATTACTCACCTGGCAGTCTGGATGAGGAGCACAACAGGAGGAAGCACATGGCAGAGAATTTGCATCAAAATTGAATTAAAGGCTGTGGTTAATGAGGCATGTATGGTTGCCTTTAATGCTGTAATTCAGAGAGTCAGCTTCAAAGGTAAATGCAGGCATTACATAAAAGGAAGTTCAGCACAATCCTATGATGAGATAATGACGCTTTTACCATCGCCGTCAAAGGCCAAAGTGATCTGCCTTTTTGTTATTAATTCATCAAATATCTTACGTTAGATCATCTTCTAAACACACTGCTCTGAATTTGCCCAAAGCATTAGCACGCATACAGTACACTTGCTCTACTTTGAACACTTTGATGATAAATGAAAAGTGTTGTTTGGAGAAAGGAAAACTGCATTCCACCATAAGAACCTTATCCAATCTGTGAAACATGGTGGTGGTAGTATCATGGTTTGGACCTGTTTTGCTGCATCTGGGCCAGGACGGCTTACTATCATTGATGGAAGAATGAATTCTGAGTTATATCAGAGAATTCTAAAGGAAAATGTCAAGACATCTGTCCATGAACTATATCTCATACAGCAAGACAAGGATCCTAAGCACACAAGCTGTTCTACCAAAAAATGAAGAACAGTTACCGGAAATGTTTAGTTGCAGTTAAGGGAGTTCACATCAGATACTGAAAGCAAAGTTCACATACTTTTGCCTCTCACAAATGTCGTATCGGATCATTTTTGCTACTCTTTGCACATCTGGTGGATGCTAAACTGCATTTTGTTGTTCTGTATTCTGTACTATGGAATAACAATTATCTATCTATCTATCTATCTATCTATCTATCTATCTATCTATCTATCTATCTATCTATCTATCTGTGTGAAACTTGTTGCACAATAGTGAAATGTAGCATCTGAATATCAAGTAACAACTTTCAAGTCAACGTCAATGTGTGTCTTTGCCAGTGTTGCGAATAACGGTGTTAAAAATAACGGAGTTACGTAACGACGTCATTTTGTCAGTAACGGGATAAAATAATTAATTACTTTTCCTGTCGTTATAACGCCGTTGACGTTACTGGTCATTAAAAGCGGTCCGATACTTTATATTGATATACTAACAGTAATCCGAGCGGACCTCTGCTCAGACTAGTGAGGAGTAACAGGTGTTACACCGAGAACTGTGACTTGATAGAAGTAGTCACAGATCTTGATAGGTCACAGTTCTCGGTGTAACACCTGTTTAACTTAAGTCAGTAAGCGATTGGCTAAGGCA
>BRDA01022543.1:1587-12154 GCA_036984385.1 Crenuchus spilurus
TCGACAAAGAAAGTTACCTTTCATGTCGGATGTCAGAAAAGACAGTTACCTTTGTAGGCTGTACTTTCCATTGAAAGAAACAGCTGTAAGCTAGACTTTCCATTGATAGAAAAGTCTGTAGGTTGGATTTTCCATGGACAGAAAAGGTCATATGCTGGACTTTCCATTGACAAGAAGGGTTGTATGCTGGACTTTCCATTGAGAGAAAGGGCTGTAAGCTGAACTTTCCATAGACAGAAAAGGCTGTAGGTTGGATTTTCCATTGACAGAAAAGGCTGTATGCTGGACTTTCCATTGACAGAAAAGGCTGTAGGCAGAACTTTCCATTGAGAGAAATGACTGCAGACTGGACTTTCCATTGACAGAAAGGGCTGTATGTTGGATTTTCCATTGACAGAAAAGGCTGTATGCTGGACTTTCCATTGACAGATAAGGCTGTAGGCTGGATTTTCCATTGACAGAAAAGGCTGTAGGCTGGATTTTCCATTGACAGAAAAGACTGTAGGCTGTACTTTCCATTGAAAGAAACAGCTGTAAGCTAGACTTTCCATTGACAGAAAAGGCTGTATGCTGGAATTTCCATTGACAGAAAAGGCTGTAGGCTGGATTTTCCATTGACAGAAAAGACTGTAGGCTGTACTTTCCATTGAAAGAAACAGCTATAAGCTAGACTTTCTTTTTAACAGAAAAGGCTGTATCCTGGACTTCCATTGACAGGAAAGGTTGTAGGCTGGACTTTCCATTGACAGAAACAAATGTAGGCTGGACGTTCAATTGACAGGAAAGGCTGTAGGCTGGGCTTTCTATTGACAGAAACATCTGTAAGCTGGACTTTCTATTGACAGAAAAGGCTGTAGGCTGGACTTTCCATTGACAGAAAAGACTGTATGTTGGATTTTCCATTGACAGAAAAGGCTGTATGCTGGACTTTCCATTGACAGAAAGGGCTGTATGTTGGATTTTCCATTGACAGAAAAGGCTGTATGCTGTACGTTCTATTGACAGAAAAGGCTGTAGGCTGGATTTTCCATTGACAGAAAAGATTGTAGACTATACTTTCCATTGAAAGAAACAGCTGTAAGCTAGACTTTCTTTTGACAGAAAAGGCTGTATCCTGGACTTTCCAATGACAGAAAAGGCTGTAGGCTGGACTATCCATTGACAGAAAAGGCTGTATGCTGGACTTTCCATTGAGAGAAATGACTGCAGACTGGACTTTCCATTGACAGAAAGGGCTGAAAGCTGGACTTTCTATTGACAGAAAAGGCTGTAGGCTGGACTTCCCATTGACAGAAAAGGCTGTAGGCTGGACTTTCTATTGACAGAAAGGGCTGAAAGCTGGACTTTCTATTGACAGAAAAGGCTGTAGGCTGAACTTTCCATTGACAGAAAAGGCTGTAGACTGGATTCTCCATTGACAGAAAAGACTGTAGGCTGGACTTTCCATTGAGAGAAATGACTGCAGACTGGACTTTCCATTGACAAAAAGGGCTGTATGCTGCACTTTCCATTGACAGGAAAGGCTGTAGGCTGGATTTTCCATTGACAGAAAAGGCTGTCTGCTGGACTTTCCATTGACAGAAAAGGCTGTAGGCTGGATTTTCCATTGACAGAAAAGACTGTAGGCTGTACTTTCCATTGAAAGAAACAGCTGTAAGCTAGACTTTCCATTGATAGAAAAGTCTGTAGGTTGGATTTTCCATGGACAGAAAAGGCCATATGCTGGACTTTCCATTGACAAGAAGGGTTGTATGCTGGACTTTCCATTGAGAGAAAGGGCTGTAAGCTGAACTTTCCATTGACAGAAACAAATGTAGGCTGGACTTTCATTTGACAGGAAAGACTATAGGCTGGACTTTCTATTGACAGAAAGGGCTGTAAGCTGGACTTTCTATTGACAGAGAAGGCTGTAGGCTGGACTTTCCATTGACAGAAAAGGCTGTAGACTGGATTCTCCATTGACAGAAAAGGCTGTATGCTGGACTTTCCATTGAGAGAAATGACTGCAGACTGGACTTTCCATTGACAGAAAGGGCTGTAAGCTGGACTTTCTATTGACAGAGAAGGCTGTAGGCTGGACTTTCCATTGACAGAAAAGGCTGTAGGTTGGATTTTCCATTGACAGAAAAGGCTGTATGCTGGACTTCCCATTGACAGAAAAGGCTGTAGGCAGAACTTTCCATTGACAGAAACAAATGTAGGCTGGACTTTCAATTGACAGGAAAGACTGTAGGCTGGACTTTCTATTGACAGAAAGGGCTGTAAGCTGGACTTTCTATTGACAGAGAAGGCTGTAGGCTGGACTTTCCATTGACAGAAAAGGCTGTAGACTGGATTCTCCATTGACAGAAAAGGCTGTATGCTGGACTTTCCATTGAGAGAAATGACTGCAGACTGGACTTTCCATTGACAGAAAGGGCTGTATGTTGGATTTTCCATTGACAGAAAAGGCTGTATGCTGGACTTTCCATTGACAGATAAGGCTGTAGGCTGGATTTTCCATTGACAGAAAAGATTGTAGACTGTACTTTCCATTGAAAGAAACAGCTGTAAGCTAGACTTTCTTTTGACAGAAAAGACTGTATCCTGGACTTTCCATTGACAGGAAAGGCTGTAGGCTGGATTTTCCATTGACAGAAAAGGCTGTATGCTGGAATTTCCATTGACAGAAAAGGCTGTAGGCTGGATTTTCCATTGACAGAAAAGACTGTAGGCTGTACTTTCCATTGAAAGAAACAGCTGTAAGCTAGACTTTCTTTTGACAGAAAAGGCTGTATCCTGGACTTCCATTGACAGGAAAGGCTGTAGGCTGGACTTTCCATTGACAGAAACAAATGTAGGCTGGACGTTCAATTGACAGGAAAGGCTGTAGGCTGGGCTTTCAATTGACAGAAACATCTGTAAGCTGGACTTTCTATTGACAGAAAATGCTGTAGGCTGGACTTTCCATTGACAGAAAAGACTGTATGTTGGACTTTCCATTGACAGAAAAGGCTATAGGCAGGACTGTCTATTGCCAGGAAAGGCTGAAGGCTGGACTTTCCATTGACAGAAACAACTGTAGCTGGACTTTCCCTTGACAGAAAAGACTGTTGGTTTAACATTCCATCAACAGAAAAGGCTGTAGGTTGGATTTTCCTTTGACAGAAAAGGTTGTAGGTTGGATTTTCCATTGACAGAAAAGGCTGTATCCTGGACTTTCCATTGAAAGAAAAGGCTGTAGGCTCGATTTTCCATCAACAGAAACATCTGTAAGCTGGACTTTTCATTGACAGAAACAACTGTAAGCTGGACTTTCCACTGAGAGAAAAGACTGTACGCTGGACTTTCCATTGACAGAAAGGGTTGTAAGCTAGACTTTCTATTGACAGAAAAGGCTGTAAGCTAGACTTTCTATTGACAGAAAAGGCTGTATCCTGGACTTTCCATTGACAGAAAAGGTTGTAAGCTGGATTTTCCATTCAGAGAAAAGAATATAGGCTAGACTTTCTATTGACAGAAAAGACAGTAGGCTGGACGTTCCATTGACAAAAAGTGCTGTAAGCTGGACTTTCCATTGACAGGAACAACTGTAAGCTGGACTTTCCATTGACAGAAAAGACTATAGGTTGGACTTTCCATTGACAAAAAGTCCTGTAAGCTGGACTTTCCATTGACAGAAAAGGCTGTAAGCTAGACTTTCTACTGACAGAAAAGTCTGTAGGCTGGACTTTCCCATTGACAGAAACATCTGTAAGCTGGACTTTCCATTGACAGAAACAACTGTAATCTGGACTTTCCATTGACAGCATAGACTGTAGGCTGCACTTTCCATTGACAGAAAGTTTGTAGACTGGATTTTCCATTGACAGAAAGGCAGTATGCTGGACTTTCCATTAACAGAAAGGGCTGTAAGCTGGACTTTCCATTGAAAGGAATGACTGTAGGCTGGACTTTCCATTGACAGAAAAGGCTGTTTGCTGGACTTTCCATTGACACAAAAGGCTGTAGGCTGGATTTTCCATTGACAGAAAAGACTGAAAGCTAAACTTTCTATTGACAGAAAAGGCTGTAAGCTAGACTTTCTATTAACAGAAAATGCTGTAAGCTGGACTTTCCATTGACAAAAAAGGCAGTATTCTGGACTTTCCATTGATAGAAAGAGCTGTAAGCTGGACGTTCCATTGAGAGGAAAGACTGTAAGTTGGACTTTCCATTCCCAGAAAAGGCTATAGGCTGGATTTTCCATTGCCAGAAAAGGCTGTAGGCTGAACTTTCCATTGACAGAAACAACTGTAGCTGGACTTTCCCCTGACAGAGAAGGCTGTAGGCTGGACTTTCCATTGACAGAAAGGGCTGTATGCTGGACTTTCCATTGACAGAATGAGCTGTAAGCTAAAATTTCCATTGACAGAAAAGGCTGTATGTTGGATTTTCCATTGACAGAAAAGGCTGTATGCTGGACTTTCCATTGACAGAAACAACTGTAGCTGGACTTTCCCTTGACAGAAAAGACTGTTGGTTTAACATTCCATCATCAGAAAAGGCTGTAGGTTGGATTTTCCTTTGACAGAAAAGGTTGTAGGTTGGATTTTGCATTGACAGGCTGTATTCTGGACTTTCCATTGAAAGAAAAGGCTGTAGGCTGGATTTTCCATTGACAGAAACATCTGTAAGCTGGACTTTTCATTGACAGAAACAACTGTAAGATGGACTTTCCACTGAGAGAAAAGACTGTACGCTGGACTTTCCATTGACAGAAAGGGTTGTAAGCTAGACTTTCTATTGACAGAAAAGGCTGTAAGCTAGACTTTCTATTGACAGAAAAGGCTGTATCCTGGACTTTCCATTGACAGAAAAGGTTGTAAGCTGGATTTTCCATTCAGAGAAAAGAATATAGGATGGACTTTCCATTGACAGAAAAGGCTGTAAGCTAGACTTTCTGTTGACAGAAAAGACAGTAGGCTGGACGTTCCATTGACAAAAAGTGCTGTAAGCTGGACTTTCCATTGACAGGAACAACTGTAAGCTGGACTTTCCATTGACAGAAAATACTATAGGTTGGACTTTCCATTGACAAAAAGTCCTGTAAGCTGGACTTTCCATTGACAGAAAAGGCTGTAAGCTAGACTTTCTACTGACAGAAAAGTCTGTAGGCTGGACTTTCCATTGACAGAAACATCTGTAAGCTGGACTTTCCATTGACAGAAACAACTGTAATCTGGACTTTCCATTGACAGCATAGACTGTAGGCTGCACTTTCCATTGACAGAAAGGGCTGTAAGCTGGACTTTCCATAGACAAAATGTCTGTAGACTGGACTTTCCATTGACAGAAAGGGTTGTAAGCTAAAATTTCCACTGACAAAAAGTGCTGTAAGCTGGATTTTCCATTGACAGAAAAGGCTGTATAATGGACTTTCCATTGACAGAAAGGGCTGTAAGATAAAAATTCCATTTACAGGAAAGGCTGTATGTTGGATTTTCCATTGACAGAAAAGGCTGTAGGCTGCACATTCCATTGACAGAAAAAAACTGTAGGCTGGACATTCCCATTGACAGAAATTACTGTAAGCTTGAATTTCCATTGACAGAAAAGGCTGTAGGCTGCACTTTCCATTAACAAAAAGTGCTGTAAGCTGGATTTTCCATTGACAGAAAGGGCTGTAAGCTAGACATTCTGTTGACAGAAAAGGCTGTAAGCTAGACTTTCTATTGACAGAAATGTATTTAAGCTGGACTTTCCATTGACAGAAACATCTGTAAGCTGGACTTTCCATTGACAGAAACAACTGTAAGCTGGACTTTCCATTGACAGAAAAGACTGTAGGCTGTACTTTGCATTGACAGAAATTACTGTAAGCTGGACTTTCCATTGACTGAAAAGGAAGTATGCTGGACTTTCCATTGACAACAAGGGCCATAAGCTGGACTTTCCATTGACAGAAAGGGTTGTAAGCTGGACTTTCTATTGACACAAATTCTGTAGTTTGGATTTTCCATTGACAGAAAAGGCTGTAAGCTGGACTTTCTATTGACACAAATTCTGTAGTTTGGATTTTCCATTGACAGAAAAGGCTGTATACTGGACTTTCCATTGACAAAATAGGCTGTATGCTAAAATTTCCATTGACAGAAACAACTGTAGGCTGGACTTTCCATTGATAGAAATGGCTGCAGGCTGCACTTTTCAATGACAGAAACGGCTGTATGCTGGACTTTCCATTGACAGAAAGGGCTGTATGCTGGACTTTCCATTTGACAGAAAAGACTGTAGGCTGGTTTTTACTTTGACAAAAATGCTGTAAGCTGGACTTTCTATTGACAGAAAAGGTTGTAAGCTAGACTTTCTATTGACAGAAAAGGCTGTAGGCTGGATTTTCCTTTGACAGAAAAGGTTGTAGGTTGGACTTTCCATTGACAGAAAAGGCTGTAAGCTAGATTTTCTTTTGACAGAAAAGGCTGTAAGCTAGACTTTCCATTGACAAAAAGTGCTGTAGGCTGGACTTTCTATTTACAGAAACATCTGTGAGCTGGATTTTCTATTGACAGAAAAGGCTGTAAGCTAGACTTTCTATTGACAGAAAAGGCTGTAAGCTAGACATTCTATTGACAGAAAAGGCTGTAAGCTAGACATTCTATTGACAGAAAAGGCCATAGGCTGGACTTTACATTGACAGAATCATCTGTAATATGGACTTTCCATTGACAGAAAAGACTGTAGGCTGGACTTTCCATTGACAAAAAATGTTGTAAGCTGGACTTTCCATTGACAGAAACATCTGTAAGCTGGACTTTCCATTGACAGAAAAGGCTGTAGGCTGGACTTTCCATTGACAGAAAAGGCTGTATGCTGGACTTTCCATTGACATAAATGGCTGTAAGCTGAAATTTCTATTGACAGTAAAGGCTGTATCCTAAACTTTCCATTGACAGAAAAGGCTGTAGGCTGGATTTTCCATTGACAGAAAAGAATGTAGGCTGGACTTTCCATTGACAGAAAAGGCTGTAATCTAGACTTTCTTTTGACAGAAAAGGCTGTAAGCTAGACATTTTATTGACAGAAAAGGCCGTAGGCTGGACTTTCCATTGACAGAAAAGGCTGTAAGCTAGACTTTCTTTTGACAGAAAAGGCTGTAAGCTAGACATTCTATTGACAGAAAAGGCCATAGGCTGGACTTTCCATTGACAGAATCATCTGTAATATGGACTTTCCATTGACAGAAACAACTGTAAGCTGGAGTTTCCATTGACAGAAAAGACTGTAGACTGGACTTTCCATTGACAAAAAAGTGTTGTAAGCTGGACTTTCCATTGACAGAAACATCTGTAAGCTGGACTTTCCATTGACAGAAAAGGCTGTAGGCTGGACTTTCCATTGACAGAAACATCTGTAAGCTGGACTTTCCATTGACAGGAAAGGCTGTAGGCTGGACTTTCCATTGACAGAAAAAGCTGTATGCTGGACTTTGCATTGACAGAAAAGGCTGTAGGCTGCACTTTCCATTGACAAAAAGTGCTGTAAGCTGGATTTTCCATTGACAGAAAGGGCTGTAAGCCGACTTTCTATTGACAGAAAAGGCTGTAAGCTAGACTTTCTATTGACAGAAATGTGCTGTAAGCTGGATTTTCAATTGACAGAAACATCTGTAAGCTGGACTTTCCATTGATATAAACAACTGTAAGCTGGACTTTCTATTGACAGAAAAAACTGTATGGCTGGGCATTCCATTGACAGAAATGACTGTAAGCTGGACTTTCCATTGACTGAAAAGGAAGTATGCTGGACCTCCCATTGACAACAAGGGCCATAAGCTGGACTTTCCATTGACAGAAAGGGCTGTAAGCTGGAATTCTATTGACAGAAAAGGCTGTAGTTTGGATTTTCCATTGACAGAAAAGGCTGTATGTTGGATTTTCCATTGACAGAAAGGGCTGTAAGCTAAAATTTCCATTGACAAAAAGTGCTGTAAGCTGGATTTTACATTGACAGAAAAAGCTGTATGCTGAATTTTCCATTGACAGAAAGGGCTGTAAACTGGATTTTCCATTGACAGAAAGGGCTGTAAGCTAGACTTTCTATTGACACAAAAGGCTGTAATCTAGACTTTCTATTGACAGAAAAGTCTGTAGGCTGGACTTTCCATTGACAGAAACAACTGTAAGCTTGACTTTCCATTGACAGAAAAGACTGTAGGCTGGACTTTCCATTGACAGAAATTACTGTATGCTGGACTTTCCATTGACAGAAAAGGCTGTAGGCTGCACTTTCCATTGACAAAAAGTGCTGTAAGCTGGATTTTCCATGGACAGAAAGGGCTGTAAGCTAGACTTTCTATTGACGGAAAATGCTGTAAGCTAGACTTTCTAGTGACAGAAAAGTCTTTAAGCTGGACTTTCCGTTGACATAAACATCTGTAATCTGGACTTTCCATTGACAGAAACAACTGTAAGCTGGACTTTCCTTTGACAGAAAAGACTGTAGGCTGGACTTTGCATTGACCGAAATTACTGTAAGCTGGACTTTCCATTGACTGAAAAATAGTATGCTGGACTTTCCATTGACAACAAGGGCCATAAGCTGGACTTTCCATTGACAGAAAGGGCTGTAAGCTGGACTTTCTATTGACACAAAAGGCTGTAGTTTGGACTTTCCATTGACAGAATGGGCTGTATGCTAAAATTTCCATTGACAGGAAAGGCTGTATGCTGGATTTTCTATTAACAGAAAAGGCTGTAGGCTGCACTATCCATTGACAGAAAAGGCTGTAGGCTGGACTTTCAGTTGACAGAAACAACTGTAGGCTGGACTTTCCATTGATAGAAAGGGCTGCAGGCTGCACTTTTCAATGACAGAAAAGGCTGTATGCTGGACTTTCCATTGACAGAAAGGGCTGTACGCTGGACTTTCCATTTGACAGAAAAGACTGTAGGCTGGTTTTTTACATTGACAAAAATGCTGTAAGCTGGACTTTCTATTGACAGAAAAGGTTGTAAGCTAGACTTTCTATTGACAGAAAAGGCTGTATCCTGGACTTTCCATTGACAGAAAAGGCTGTAGTCTGGATTTTCCATTGATAGAAAGAATGTAGGCTGGACTTTCCATTGACAGAAAAGGCTGTTAGCTAGACGTTCTTGTGACAGAAAAGGCTGTAAGCTAGACTTTCCATTGACAAAAAGTGCTGTAGGCTGGACTTTCTATTGACAGAAACATCTGTGAGCTGGATTTTCTCTTGACAGAAAAGGCTGTAAGCTAGACTTTCTATTGACAGAAAAGGCTGTAAGCTAGACATTCTATTGACAGAAAAGGCCATAGGCTGGACTTTCCATTGACAGAATCATCTGTAATATGGACTTTTCATTGACAGAAACAACTGTAAGCTGGACTTTCCATTGACAGAAAAGACTGTAGGCTGGACTTTCCATTGACAAAATAATGTTGTAAGCTGGACTTTCCATTGACAGAAACATATGTAAGCTGGACTTTCCATTGACAGAAAAGGCTGTAGGTTGGACTTTCCATTTACAGAAAAGGCTGTATGCTGGACTTTCCATTGACAGAAATGGCCGTAAGCTGAAATTTCTATTGACAGAAAAGGCTGTATCCTGGACTTTCCATTGACTGAAAAGGCTGTAGGCTGGATTTTCCATTGACAGAAAAAAATGTAGGCTGGACTTTCCATTGACAGTAAAGGCTGTAAGCTAGACTTTCTTTTGACAGAAATGGCTGTAAGCTAGACTTTTCTTTGACAGAAAAGGCTGTAGGCTGGACTTTCCATTGACAGAATCATCTGTAATATGGACTTTCCATTGACAGAAACAACTCTAAGCTGGACTTTCCATTGACAGAAAAGACTGTAGGCTGGACTTTCCATTGACAAAAAGTGTTGTAAGCTGGACTTTCCATTGACAGAAACATCTGTATGCTGGACTTTCCATTGACAGAAAAGGCTGTAGGCTGGACTTTTTATTGACAGAAATGGCTGTATTCTGGACTTTCCATTGACAGAAAGGGCTGTGAGCTGATATTTCCATTGACCGGAATGGCTGTATGTTGGATTTTCCATTGAGAGAAAAGGCTGTATGCTGGACTTTCCGTAGACACAAAAGTCTGTAGACTGGACTTTCCATTGACTGAAAAGGAAGTATGCTGGACATTACATTGACATCAAGGGCCATAAGGTGGACTTTCCATTGACAGAAAGGGTTGTAAGCTGGACTTTCGATTGACAGAAACATCTGTAAGCTGGATTTTCCATTGACAGAAAAGACTGTAGGCTGGACTTTTTTTGACAGAAAAGGCTGTAGCTTGGATTTTCCATCGACAGAAAAGGCTGTAAGCTGTACTTTCGATTGACAGAAACAACTGTAGGCTGGACTTTCCATTGACAGAATGGGCTGTATGTTTATTTTTCCTTTGACAGAAAAGGCTGTATGCTGGACTTTCCTTTGACAGAAAGGGCTGCATACTGGACTTTTCAATGACAGAAAAGACTGCATGCTGGACTTTTCAATGACAGAAAAGGCTGTATGCTGGACTTTCCATTGACACAAAAGGCTGTAGGTTGGATTTTCCATTGCCAGAAAAG
>BRDA01022552.1:0-11630 GCA_036984385.1 Crenuchus spilurus
ATACCTCCTTCCTCTGAACACCCCCACCTCTCTCCTCTAAACACCCCCACCTCTCTCCTCTAAACACCCACACCTCTTTCCTCTAAACACCCACACCTCTCTCTTCTAAACACCCACACATTTCTTTTCTAAACACTCACACCTCCTTCCTTTAAATACTCACACCTTCCTATTTTAAACACCACCCACCTCTCTCCTTTAAACACCTCAACCACTTTCTTGTAAACACACACACCTCCCTTCTCTAAACAGATCTCTCTCCTCTAAACATCACACCTTCCTCCTCTAAACATCCTCTACCTTCATCAGGTGAATTGGATACTCTAAAAAAACGTACCCTGGTGTGTGTGAATGAATGTGTATATCTGTGTATGAATGTGTGTATGCCCAGATATGGTTGGCACTTTGTCCTGGGTGATCCCCTAGTGCTCGATGCAGTCCTCCAGGTGGACAGTCGCTTCCAATTGAGAGTAAGCTGTGCGCAATTGGCTGCCGCTTCTCACTGGTGTGTGTGATTGAGTGTGTGTAAATGGAGTGTGTTAATTTGTAAAGCGTCCTTGGGTTTGAGAAAGGCGCTATATAAATGTAAAATTCATCATCATGATCATCACCTCCTTTTTCAAAACACCCAGACCTCTCTCTCTGTTCTAAACACCCACACTTCCCACCTCTAAACACTCACAACTCCTTCCACTCAATACCCTCCACCTCTTTCTTCTAAACACACAGCTCCAGCCTTTAAATACTCACACATTCCTATTCTAATCACCACCCACCTCTCTCCTCTAAACACTCATATCTCTCTCTTCTAAACACCACACCTTCATCTTCTAAACTCCCTCCACCTCCTTCCTCTAAACACCCCCACCACTCTCCTCTAAACACAGACCATCCCATCCCCTAAACACTCACACCTCCCTCCTCTAAAGACCTCCCTCCTCTAAACACCCCTCTCTGCTCTAAACCTCCTCCGTCTCCCTTCTCTAAACACTCACACCTCCCTCTTCTAAAGACCCTCCACCTCCCTTTTCTCATCAGATGAAAACTGCTCTAACCATGAGACCGCTCACTATCATCCAATAGGTTCTCTTATTTTCTGCTTTTTGGCATCTCAGTAAAACTGTGTGCTAAGATTTCACAGCTGACCCTAATCAATAACAGTAACAGTAATAACCTGATAATATCACTCCAGAATGTCTCAGCTGTCTTTAAAATGGAAAGTAAAGCGATCCTCGAGCTCCACAGTGCTGATGGCTCGCTCAAAGGCGCACGATACTGGAGATGATGATGGACTGTGACGGCAGTTGCTTTCTTGCAAGCGGGGGGAACCAGAGCCACTCTGAGAGACCTCGAGCCTCCTCTGCAGTGACCTCAGCCTTGGCCAGTGTGCTCATCTTCACAATTATAGTGGACATACTGGGAAACATCCTGGTCATCTTGTCTGTGTTCAGAAACAAAAAGCTCAGGAATGCAGGTAATTAAATCTATAAATCTACATAGAGCACTAGTCATTGTTTTTCCATTTTAAAGGTTTATTAGTGTTGTTACTAGCATTATTTGGTCATAAAAAATAATGCACTCTATATTTTACATGAATACAAACTGTGGATAATGTACAGTGCCACATCTTAAATTAGAATAATATGTAATATGTAAAATTACATTTAAAACCTTTTTGTTTTACTGTTGATCATTATGGCTATCATATTAGTATATTTTATTTGGAGTAAATTACAATTCAAACTATCAATATTTTAAAAAGGCTTGAAATATATCAATTTATATCTAATGAATATAAAATATATGACAGAATGCTTTTAACAGAATAATATCATTTATCTAATATATTTTCTCTTATTGATTTATTTCCTTACATTTTGCTCTGTAATTGTAATGCTCATATATTTTTCATTAATTAATTAATTTTAATTAAGTAATAACTTCATTTGGAAGGACCAGTTTAGCACCTTACTGCAATATCTGAAAGGACACATATCCTGCATTGCTGTTTGCTTTGTGCAATTTTTCCCCTTAAAAGTCCATTTATTATTTTTCTCTTAATTTGTATTGATCATTTTCTAAATTTCGATTTAAACAGGCTTTTTTTGTTACTGTTCCTTTAAGATATATATGATTTGTGTAAATGATCTCTGTTCTCATTGGGTGTCCTGAATTGTGCCTCTTTAAAAAGCAATCCAGGCAAAAACAGCTTAGTGAGAAGGAGGCGGGGCCAAACTCTTATAGACTGAGTATGTGGGTATATGTAAATATTTTGGGGGTTTTTTTTATCATGGGAAACAAGAATTTGAAAAAGGCTGTTTTGCAGTTTCTAAGTATGGACTGAGGAGTGAATTATATGTTTTGAAACAGAATGCTAAGTGTCTGGATATGGTATATACAGTCATACATCAACAAATAGAATTTAAAAGGTAAAGAATTTTTGTTCAAAATTAAATTTAAAAAGTAAACTTTTTGTAATTTCAGAAATGTGAGCTTCATTACACACAAAGTGACATATTTCAAGCATTTGTTTGCTTTAATGTTGCTCAGTGTGGCTTATAGCTCATGTGTTGACTGGCCAATTAATTATAATTTTATGGCTAGCAAACCATGTGGTAGTAGTTTTAGCAGTGTGTGCAGATGCTATGCTTTGCCAGAAAAGGAAATCATCTCCATCAAGCGTCTCCATAAAGCATATCAATAGATGGAAGCATGAAGTGCTCTAAAATCTCCTGGTAGATGGCTGTGTTGACTTTGGACTTGATAAAACACAACAGAGCAACACCAACAGATAACCCATCTTCCTATTGATCTTCCAGAGGTTTTCAGTGGTGATCTGGAGATTAAGCTGGACATTTGGAATGGACAATTTTTGTAGACATTCTATATGATATATAGAACTTGTACATAAGGAATGAATAATTACTTTTTGGATTAGTGGACAGCGAAGTAAAATGGACTTAACTGACCCTTATATTCATTATATTCACATAAGCACATTGGAGCTTTCATGCGTTCAGGATTCAGCCATGCAGAACAGCACCCAAATTACCCCCACCATTCTTCAGCCATGAGGAAGGAATCTGCACTCTGTGGTAACATATTGTAAGGCCAGGAGCTCCTAATGGTCTGACCAAAACATTTTGGAACCCCTCGTCATCACAACTCTGAGCAAAAGCTTTTATTTTAGCATCCAGTAAAGGGAATAAACACAGCAGGACAGGTACATCCAATCCTTACCAACCATCCTCTTTCTCTAGCTCTCAGTGTCTCTTTATTTCTCCTGAAGGAATGAGCTGTGAGAATATTGTAAAACTGAGATAACCATATACATAGTCCTGTGTAAAAGTTAATGTCTCCAGTTAAACAATGTATTTATTCATGTTCTAATTGTAAATAAGTGAACCACAAATTTTAATTCACATTTTGACGATCAGATCAATTTATAGTTTAACAGTAGCCTGTGAGGAAATTGTGGTACCTTAAATATTGTATTTTTGATTTTACATTCAGTAAATAAATAGAAACTGTGCAGTAAAATCGGATAAAAAAGAAAACATTTATGTTTCCTGTATAGGTGAACTTATATCTCACAGATTTACACCTAGAAAATCAATTGGAGGCCTAATTTGACCAATAGTGAACTAACTTTTAACTTTTCTAATAAAATTCAAATCCAGAATAAAGGTATTGTTTTTAAACCTTTCCATTACCGTATCTTAACCCTCTAGTTACCTTCAAATTTACTAACATTGTTTATACTTGTGGTCAGTTTGACTACAGCAATATAAACTTCCAAAAAATGATTATAATTAAAATTGTTACCCAAGTTTATGTCACGTACTGTATGTTGGTTTCTTGGCTACTTAAATAGACTTGTAAACCTCCACCGACACCCCCACAGCCCTTTTACATCTAGAATACCTCTTACATGACTCTGGAGAAATTTGCAGATTTGCAGACTATAAAATCTCACCAATTGACCTAAAATTGGATATATTTTTTTGGTGTTTTAATGGCTTTATATTATTTCTAAGTAAATATTATGTTATGTTATCTATAACATTTGCAATGAAAAACATTATCAAGAATGTATTATGTACATGTATAAATGTATTATGTTTGGGGTCAGTTTGAGCTGATCCTTTTATCCAAGTTTATCCTTTTCGATTGATGGTGTTATGAAGAGCTCAGATGCTGAGTTTATGTCTTGGACATGGCTGACAGTGCATCTGGTGGGGATTGGAACCATTTTGATGACATTAGCAGCACTGTTGTTCTAGCAGGGAGACAGACCATAATAGCTTTCCATTTTTGGAAGGTTGTGTGTTTGCTGGTGGTTAAGAGACAAAAGGAGTGTCTCTCACACATCATCTTCTGTCTCACACACATCATCCTCTGTCTCACACACATTCTCCTCTGTCTCAGACACTCCTCCTCTGCCTCAGTCACTTTCTCCTCTGTAAAATGTTGATATTTATGTTTTATAGCTAAAACAGCATGGAGTGAAATTGACCCCAAAGAACACTGATGCTTACAACATGTGTACAAAACACTGAAAACATATAATCAATTAAATTTTATGTTTACTCAGTAGTCATCATTAGGAAACGTCATTAAATATGAAGCAAAAAAATTATGTCAATTATTTATTTAAAGACATTAAATACTATATGGGGTCAAATTGACCCCAAAGACAATAGGATTGCTAAAGGTTCAGCATGATCCTTAACATCCAATAGTGTATTTTACATGTAAAATATATGTTAACTAAGGAGTCAACACAACTTTAAATACATTCATTACAACACAATCTAATACAGTTATGCTCACAAACTTAAAAATGGCCTAAGATGAAACCTTGAGGAACACCACCCCATTGACCATCCACTACATTTTTTACTGAGAGTGTAAGTGTTAAGCACAAGGTTAAAATAACACAAATCTAAGCTGACTCTGACTGCCTCAAACTGACAATATGAATCAATGTAGTTTTAGTAGAAACTATTTTAGGAATAGATGTCTTATTTGGCTGGAATGAGAAAAGATGAACATCTGTGAAATAAATCAGATCCACATTTACCTGGTTACTGCACTGAATCAAATGATGCGATATTAAACCCCTGAACAGCCACAGATTCACAGAGGCATGTTATTCCACCAGTTGGACAAATTCAGTCTGACAGGTCCTCCTTTGGTGAAAAACCAGTGATGAACGGCAGCATGTTTTTTATCAGCCAGCAGGAATACATCTCTCTATAGCTCAGAGCTCAGCAGGACATCTCTTTAGGATACTATTAAATTCTATTTGCAGATATTTTTACAGAAAATTTATTTTTATTAAATGTTTTATGTAAGAGCCTATGTTATAATAATAATAATAATAATAATAATAATAATAATAATTATTATTATTATTATTATTATTATTATTATTATTATTATTACTCACCCTGCCTCAATTTTATCAGCCTTATTGATTATGTATATGATTATTTTCCAACCTTATAATTTAAACAAACTATTTTGGGTACTTAAACCATTGCAAACATCCTATTTGAAAAAAAAAAAGAATATTTGTTATATTCATACAATATTTGTTATATTCATACAATATTTGTTATATTATCATATTTCATATTAGGCAGAAGGTGATTAAATCAGGTATTTACTATAAATATATTATTACAATAATCTATTATTGTTATTATATTTCCATTATATGCATATATGCATTGTATATATTAGCTGAATAGGTGAGAACATGTAAATACTTTAGTTTTAGTGACATCTTGAAAAGCTGTTTTGTAGTTTAGCTTCCATATATGGACTGTGGATTGATGATTTTTTTTTCCATTACAGTGTTTTTTAATGACAGCATTTTTTATTTACATTTTTACTGTCTACACCATATACTGCCAGATCATGGATGCTGGTTACAAGACAGAACATGTAGATCAGAGACTTCAGCTCCAGTTTTAATTTAACACACCTGATACAGGTAATAAAGTCCTTCAGAGACTTCTGAACATTAGAGTCAGGTCTGAATCTGAACTGTCGAAGGTGATCAAAGAACCTCTTAGAGGATTATAGGTTTTGAAACTCAGTATGACCAAGAACTGTCTAGAACCAACAGGACATTCTAGAACAGTTTGTATAAAGAGATCACTCTACAATACAGAAAACATATTTTGGAACAGTCTAAACAGGAAAGAACTTTCTAGAATAGTGTAGCTGGGGAATAATGTTTTGGGACAATGTGAATGGTGAAAAGATTGTAGAACAGTATGAAAGAGAAGAAGTTTCTAGAACACTGAAGATAGAGAACAATCTAGAACAGTGTGAATCCGAGAGAACTTCCTGAAACACTGAAAACAGAGAAGCGCAATCTGGTTAAGTATGAATGGGGAACAACATTCTGGAACAGCCTAAACGAGGAAGAACATTATAGAACAATGTAAATGAATTAAGAACTTTCTAGAACAGTGTGAATGGACATAACAGTGTATATGAAAGCGATTTTTTTCTAGAACAATGTGAATGGGGAGGAACATTGTAGACCAGTGTCAATATAAAATGTCAATGGGGCAGAAGAACATTCTAGAACAGTGTGAATGGGGCAAGAAAATCTAGGTCTAGAAATCCTCACTGATCACTCACAGTAACTGAAAAAATTTGTTTGTTTATTGAAGCTCATCAGAGCTTATTGAGCTTATCTGGGATGTTCTTGTTTCTGCAGGTAATATTTTTGTTGTTAGCCTCTCTCTGGCAGATTTGGTGGTCGCTGTGTATCCATATCCACTGGTACTCATGGCAATCTTCCACAATGACTGGACAATGGGAGACATACACTGTCAAGTCAGCGGCTTCATCATGGGCCTTAGCGTCATTGGTTCAATTTTCAACATCACTGCCATCGCCATCAACCGCTACTGCTACATCTGCCACAGCTTGCATTACGATCGGCTCTACAGCGTGAAGAACACCTGCTGCTACCTGTGTCTCACCTGGGTTCTCACTGCTATCGCCACAGTGCCCAACTTCTTTGTGGGTTCTCTGCAGTATGATCCACGTGTTTTCTCATGCACTTTTGCCCAGACTGTTAGTTCCTATTACACCATCTCAGTGGTGGTGATCCACTTCCTTATCCCTCTTCTTGTGGTCTCTTTCTGCTACATGAGAATCTGGGTGTTGGTGATCCAGGTCAAGCATCGGGTCAAGCCTGGACCAAGACTGAAAGTCAAACCGAGTGATTTGAGGAACTTTCTGACCATGTTTATGGTTTTTGTTCTCTTTGCTGTGTGCTGGGCTCCTCTGAACTTCATTGGCTTGGTGGTGGCAATAAACCCAGTCAGAATAGCCCCCACTATTCCAGAGTGGCTGTTCATCACAAGCTACTTCATGGCGTACTTCAACAGCTGCCTCAATGCCATCATCTATGGACTTTTGAACCAAAACTTCCGGAAGGAATATAAAACTATCATCCTGTCACTGTGCGCGCCTCGAATGTTTCTGATGGACACTTCCAAATGTGCCACAGATGGACTGAAAAGTAAGCCATCACCTGCAGTCACAAATAATAATGTGGCAGAGATTAATTTATGAATTTGTGATTTATTTTCAATATTGCGCTGCTGTCATATCAAAAGCTCATAACTCATAATTATATATTGTGTGGACATTTCAGGATATAAAATGTAATATGTGACCATATATGAGTCTTTAAAGGAGACCCAGATTAAAAAAAAAGATATTACTCAAATATTGCTCTTTGATGACAGTATGAGACAATTCCAGGTTATTTCTATTCCAGGTAAACATTATAATAGTCATTCACAGCAACAAAATTCAGACTCTTAGGCTATGATGAGAAATGATCAAGTTCACATTGAGATTCATGTCTTTAGTAAACATGAGTGCTATTATCTTAGCAAATATGAGCAAAATGTGAGACTATTAAGAACTCAAAAGGAGACACATCATGTCCCTTTGGTCTTTCTCTCAGAAGAAACATCTGAGCAACAGACCTAATATTTAAATGAAGTCACATTTGTTTTTCCATCTGATGTCATTGTTCTCCAAGATAAACTCTCATATTAATATATGTGAGATTTAACATATCATATATTTGGTCAAATATGTATGCTTTAAAAAAATATCATATAAATAAATAGTATAATTTTAAAATAGACACTTTCATATATGTTACATATATTGTTACATATATGTTGCTCAACGGTATATGGTATATACGGATATATGGTAGTTATACATATATGAGAATCGATCAATAGTTGTCGATAGCATTTGTCCCTTAATTCAATTTTTCATTAAAGCTAAGCACAGCTTTACCTATAAAGATTTATCTCCTATTTAGAGATATCAGGTTTTGTCATGACAATGACATTTTTGTAGAAATTTGCTTTTCACCTTTTTTGTGAAATCAGTAGTCTGTGCGCAGTTAATATGCAATATTGTTTAATTTAAGGTACATTGTTGCCTTAAGTAATACAGTGTGCTGTGGGAATTTAATACTGTACACTTTAGTTCTCTTTATTCTGCACTTCCAGACCTGTAATGTTTACATTTTAAAGGAAATTTTCACTCAAAAAATATTTGTATAGTTTTTGTCTTACCTCAGATCTAGTTGACCAGTTAAAATCATGTTTGGAGTCCAAATTTTGGTTCTTTAGTTTAGATCTGGAACTGTGAGCTAATAATGCTAACATTATGCTAATATAATAGTCACCTAAAATAACTCAATCATTTGTGAAAAGATACATCACCAAAACTGTTCTCAACCAGTTCAAACCTTAATCCGATCTAAATGAAGGTCTGGTGATGTGTTTTTACAGAAGCAACTGGGCTATTTAGGTGTCCAATGAGTTCTAGTGTTTATTAGCATTTCTAGGCTCACATATAATAGCTAGTTCCAGCTAAAGAAGCAACATTTGCATTCCAAATATAGTCTTGGCTATTAATACACATGAGAAAGAAACTGATAAATATATATATATATATATATATTTGAGGGAACCATTCCAAGCTCTATGTTTTTACTATTCTTTAAATCCTGTCAAATTTAACAGCACAAATATATTTCACCAAGTGTGCCTTTATTTAAGAATATTCTTGAAAAATATACATTTTGTATATGGATTAAAGAAATAATTTTTTATGAATTAAGTTGTAGCTGTAAATGAATTTTAAGTGATTATATTAAAGGGTTAATATCCTTAAAAGTTAATTGTGAAATAAAGGTTTGATTTTGTGTGTAAATACTGTTAAAGTTTCAAAATGCACCGTTCACTCCCCAGTCTGTACATGTAAATTAAACAGCAATTGCAGGCCATTTGAATTTAATTTGTTTTGTGATTTCACAAATATCCCCCTAATCAGTCTACGGCAATTTAGACCCACCTATTCACCCCACAACAGTTTATCTCCACCCATTCAACCTGCAGCACTTTAGCCCTGCCCATTCCTCCTACAGAAGTGTTGCCCCACCAATTAATTACACAGCAACATAGACCCTCATATTCAATCTGCAGCAGTTTAGCCCCTCATTCAGTCTGAAAATATTCAGCACTGCCCATTTAGCCTACAGCAATTTAGGTCCCCCAATGGGCTCTATGCACGCCTGTCTTTCCGGGTTCCTGTATACCGGCAGATCAACTTCCAGTTTTTATAATAAAGTCAACAAGCAGATAAGACTATAAAATAAGACATTATAAGACAATTGATTCTCCCTTTCCTTTAAATTCAGCCCTTTTAATTTAAGTTGATGTACTGACATGACAGTACAATCATAGTGCAAGGCACCAAAGCAACAGCAGGGACTTTACATGTAAAACAGCATGTGAAACAGCAAAGTTCTACTGAAACAAGGTCAGTACAGCACCTGTTTTTATTTGTCTAATTAGGCGTTTGCTCATAAATTGGAAGCTGGACTGCTAGTATAATCTGTAATGGAAACACATTACAGACCTTGTGTGCATAGAGCCTATTCAGCCTACAGCAATGTAGCTCCACCCACTCAGCCTGCAGCAGTTTAGCTCCTTCTATTCAACATATACTTATTTTTTCCCATTCAGTCAACAGTAATATAGCTCCACCCATTCAGCTGTAGACTAGCAGCTGTAGGCAGTTTAGCTCCACCCACTAATGCCGAACTTAATTGGAGTGTTTCAGCCAATGATCTATATTACTGGATAGGACACACGTGACTTTTGAACGCGCCAGCAAGGAGCCTCCATGATGTGTGGAAGCAGGGCAAGCTCTGAAGGAAGCCAGCGTTTACAAACAACAAAAGGGCTGCAATGTTTTGCCTTTAACTGTTTTACTTTATCGGAATTCTATCAGCAGAGACCAGGGGATCACATTCCACAAGTATGTATTCATTTTAAAATGATTTATTCGTAATAATCTGTGAATTACAGCCACAATCTCTGACCTACAAACTTGACGTAGTTCTGTAGACATTACACTAATAGTCAGGCTTGCATCAAACCAACAACACTCATGAAGTTAGTATCACAAACATTAACTCTTACTGTAATCAAATGTAGATATGCATCAGAACTCTAAACTACTAGACTAGAGGCATTTTTATAGCGACAATGATGCAGTGTCAGTGTTGTCAACTTGGCAGTGTCAGTGTTGTCAACTTGGCAGTGCCAATGCTTAGCCCATCAAATTGTCTTAAGTTATATACAACACCTTTTAAATTACTAAAAAGTAAAATTAGTAGCAGCATAAATAGAGCTTTACAGTGTGTTTACTGTAACATTAAATGAACTCGGATGATAGCATTGAATATTTCTATATTTACTTTAATATGTATGAGGTCTCCGTGTTCTTTATTTTGGATTAAGACAGTCCACAGGTTGAAAAACTTGATAATTTGTGTAGAGCCATCGGTCACTAGCTAGTAGAAGCAAGGCAAGAAAACATGGCTATATTTATGTAAATGGCCATGCGATAGCAGCATTACACTATTTAATTATTTGTCTTCTTTGTAAATAACTTACATTTTGAACATCGGATCATTATTAATGATTTTACAGCCATTAGAAGTCATGCAAGCAGTAAGGCCTAGAGAAAATGTCAGTTACGACGGATGCGAAAGCCGATAGTAGCCTAACATGTCAATATAGATCATTGGTTTCAGCCTAGACTGATTTTTGACGAGGCATAAAATAGGACACCAAATCAGAACATAAATTATTTACATACAGCCTTAATGGAACAATAACAAAAACAGCAGGTTTAATTCTAAATGAAAAAAAAAGTTGCAAAAATGTTGAATATGGACCCTTTAAAAGAAAAAAGGATTAACAAATGCTCACATTAGGAAAGTTTAAGATGAATAACTGTGTACTAAACTAACAAGAGAGGTCACACAGGTTTTTGACTTTGTGCAAGTCTGTGACTCATCTTCACAGAAATTAAACATCTGCATAGTATATTAATGCCATGCCTTACTTTCACAAATAAACATTAAATAGGTATTCTGTTATTATCTGTACTCAGTTCACACTGTTATATTAATGATATTTACAATACTGATATTTTCAGTGAAATGAACAAAATAAATTGTTAAAGAAAAATAACTTAAAGAACTTTCAGAA
>BRDA01022556.1:0-19124 GCA_036984385.1 Crenuchus spilurus
TGCTAGACAGTGTAGATACGAACAGAACAAAATAACAACAATAGCATGAGGCATACAAAAACCACATGTTTTTTTTATACATTGTGTATAAAAAAGTTACTGGTTAGGTTTGTTTTCACACTGCATTTTTTACGAACTCTCCAAGGACTTTTATTATGACATGCCCACGTACTGTCGTCATCACTTACGTGGTGTGCGTCTTCCTACACTCGACATTGTAGAAGGCCGCGCATCTGACGTGTTTACTTTTATATAGCTCTGTTTCATTAGTTTAGGTTGCTCTGTCATCCTGTTATATCCTTTTTCTCTCATTATCTCAGAAAATAAGCTGCACGTTTCAGTATTTTCATGCGTTTTTAAGCTGACTGTTCACATGTTCATCAGACCAAAATTAAACATTTGGTGTCCTCCTTGCTCCATGTGCTAACGGCTCGTTATTGCTGCTGCGTGCTGCATGCACTGTAAAGTAAGCCAATCCTGCTTAAAAATGAAATATTCTAACGTAATCTAACTTTGTTTTGAAATTGCAAATATTTAAATAAAAAATCAAGTCTTTTCGAGTCATCTGTCTCAAGTCTAAGTCAAGTCTCAAGTCATAAAGACAAAGTCAAAGTCAAGTCGAGTCGTTCACCAGCGTTAGTCAAGCAAGTCTCGAGTCCTCAAAATTGCGACTCGAGTCTGACTCGAGTCAAGTCATGAGACTCGAGTCCCCCACCTCTGAAATACACACCCACACCCGCATACACACACACACTCACTACAGGCAGAGATAGGCAGCTGTGGCCTGGTGGTTAGTGATCTGGTCTTGTGACCAGAAGATCACCAGTTCAGCCGCCCAGGCAAGTCATGAAGTGGCCTTGAGCAAGACACCTAACCCCCCAACTGTAAGTCACTCTGGATAAAAGCGTCTGCTAAATGCCTCAAATGTAAAAATGTAAAATGTTCCCGGGGAGCAGTTGGAGGTTAGGTGCTTTGCTCAAGGGCACTTCAGTCAGGTTCAGTCTGTTCAGGGGATAAAACTGCCAACCTTCCAGTCACAAGGCTGCTTCCCTAACCACAAGACCATGTCCAGAGACTCTTTACCCATTGGACAGGTTTGACTTAAGTTACATGGGTAAACTGAGAAATCCGGCTTTGTAAAATAACCCCCAGGGTTTCTCAGTTTAGTCACGTAACATATCAAATGAAGAACATTAAACAACTGATATCAACTCCTTGAAGTTTCTCCTACACAAATGTCCACGTTCTTGTTCAGGAAATGATAATAAAACATCAAGTTATTTGATTTGCTTTTTCACTCTTGAAATGAATTCATCTGCTTTCCAAACATGCATTCATGCTCGGAGCGGAAAACTAAGAACCACGAAGAAGAAAATAGACCACATGCCTGCAGGAAAACATGACCAACATGAAGAAAAGTAGATCTTCATTCATTCACTTTAAAGAATCTTTAAAATGACTTTAAAATGTATGTTTTTAAAAAATGTATGTGAACATTTCAGTTGGCGTAATTATTTAAAAAAATGATAAAAAATTGTAAAAAATCTACATGTATTGACATAAAAACTGTCTGAGGTGACTAGAAAATGTCATAAATATGTAGAACAGCTCCAAAACAGCTTTTATTCACACGTGAAGGCAAGAATAAAGAATTCACTTGGATCAATTCAAAAGAAGCCCCAAACTTTTGATGGCCAGTGTATATGAAAGCTACATTCAGAGGAAAATTGCCAGATGTGCTTGGACAACCGCTTTCTTGGTTCCATCCATATCCTGCTGTGGTTTACTTTCACAATGTGTGAATGCCAACCAAGTAATGGTGCTGCATATGGACGGAAATGATCTTCTCCATCTTCTTCACTGTAAGACCACATCTCTCTCAACTCCTTTTAATGGGTTACTTATTAGAATGTAGCATTTAAAGTGTTGTATATGAAGAAAACTGTTTAAGATTGAAGCTCATATTACAGTGTAAATGTAGTATACTGTAATATATTGTGTTGTACTGTAAATGTTTGTTTGCTGGCTGAAAATAAAGGAAAAAAAAATGGCCTCACAATGTTGCTACCTCAGGATCAACCAGCACACTATTATCAGCCTGTACAATCAGTTTTCTCTGTTATTTCTGTAATTTTACCAAAAATCAAGCTGTAATTTTGTGTTGCCCTACAGCACTGGCCGAGAACAGCCATTCGCCTATCTGAGTCACAATAGTGCCATAATAATCATCTGCTAAATGCCTTGAGTATGAATATTTTATTAATCATCCAAACACACGCTGGCTGACTCTCCGCTGGCGCCGTGTGATAGTCATCATAGACTCAAAATACTAAACTAATATAAAGTATTACATTAGATTTGTTTTTACAAGTTCTTGCTATTTGTTGGAACAGAACCTTTATATGAATGCTCTTTAAACTTTAGAGTCATTAACTTCAAAAAAGAAGAATTTCCTCACTTTTTAAATATACTGATGTAGAATATAATTAATGAAGTTTCACAACAACCTATTTACTGTCCATATGTTAAATAAACTGTTTCTGTGAGGTCACAAAATCTAATGCATTTATGTATACAATATATTACTGTTTTTGAGGCACATTGCAGAGCAGCCAATCAGACATAAGGCACCATAACCAAAATAGGCTATTTCATTGTAAGGGTGGCTTTAGATTATATGTCTTTCAATTCTGTTAATGTATGATTGTAATGTAAAGTGTCCTTAACTGTAAAGAAATTGCTGTAAAACGTAACAAAAATGATGCAGCTTTGATGTTTCGCCTTTAAAGGTCTAAAAAATGCGGACTATTTATGTTAAAATTAGAATTGTTTTTGGTAACATAAAACCAAACAAATGTCATACATAGAAATGTGGAGTTGCACAATTTCTTTGTTCAATTTCGAAGGTTTTCCAATCAGTATTTTGGGCTTTCATTCAATACTTCTGAATTTACCTTCAATATTCTCAGCTTCAATTCAATATTCTTGGGTTTGCATTCAATATTCTCAGATTATAATTGAATATTCTCACATTTTAATTCAATAAGCATAGTTTTTATTCAGTATTATTGGGTTGTCATTCTATATTCTTGAGTTGTTGTTCAAAATTCCTCGGTTAACATTCAGTATTTTCAGTTTTCATCCAAAATTGTCGGTTTTATTTCAATACTTTTAAATATTCTTTGGTTTTTGTTCAATATTCTTAGACATTAAAATGCAAAAATGTAGCACATGCAGGCTATTCACTGTCACACATATCATTTTACCTAATTTCTTAAAAAGTCATTAATACGTTCTTTAGAGGAATAAAAGGGTTCTTCTCTGACTCCAAAGAACAGTTGGTGCTTTTGTGCTCATATGACCAGTTTGTTTTACTATTTCTTCTTATCCTCAGAATAACACTCATCCCTGTAGCTCAGAGAGCTGAAACAGTAAAGAGGACATTTCAGTGGAGGGAAAAAAGGAAATGCCTCAGCATGCAGAAGAGGGTTCATAAAGGCAGTCATAGACAAATTGGCTCCTGTCACTCAAGTGTAATTGGTTAAATTGAAGTGTGTGTGTAAGAAGTCAGCTGGCTGAAGGCATCTGGTGTGAGACGTGTTTTGTAGCATAAGCAGAGACATCAGAAAAGGTGAGACAAACGTTACTGTAGCCACATGTCACACAACTCTCTGTCAATATGATGAATGGAGCTTCCTTGCCCATTCTGTCACAATGTGTGTATGTGTCTGCGTGTATTTAGCTCTTTGTGAGGACGAACATGTCTCCAAGATGGAAAAAATGACAGTGTTTGACATTTTGAGGACACTGGGATGGTCTTTTGGGAGAAAATATCATTTTTGATAAAAACAAAACACATTTCAGGATACCTAAAAGAGTGCAAGGATTTGCTTTTGGCTGTAAAGGTCGAGTGTGGCGAATCAGCAATGTTGAGTTTTCTTTTTCTGTTTTGCTCTGAATCTACGCCTTCAAAATTGATTATATTGCACCAGTCTTCTGACAACGTATCATTTTGTTGCCTGCAATGTTAAAATATCATTCCTCCCAAAGTTGACAACGTTGTCTGACACCATTCTATTCTAGGAGATTCTGACAACTCAAAGGAAACTTTTATCGCTCAAATGTTGCTCTTTGATGGATCAGGAGACTGTCCTCAAACTCTTCGTGAACTACCGTGAGACAAAAAATAAGATACACAACATATCCAACTGTTTATGGACACCCCTTCTAAAGAATGCATTCAGCTGCACTCGTTGCTGTCACAGATGCACACACACAGCAGTACAGAAGTACTGCCAATAGAATAGGACTAAACATGAAACTGTTGGCACAATGTCTAATGCCAGGTGTAAACTAGAGGGGTATAAAGACCCCAAGCACTGAGCTGGGAGCTGTCAAACTGTGTTCTCTACTTAGTACTTTTGGGATGAGTTGGGGATGAGGTGGTGGTGATCAACCAGTATCCTGACCACATTAACAGTCATCACTGAATGCAATCAAATCCTCATATCAGTGCTCCAAAATGTAGTAGAAAGCCTTCTCTGGACAGTAGGGACTCTTAACAAAAGTGGATCTTTTCAATAGTCTTGTTTTGGAAGAAACAATGAATGAGCATATTTCATCAATTCTTTCATTTACAATCAATCTCTGAAGTTAGAAGAAGCTTTTTTTCAAAGCAGATGTTAATAATTGGTCTTTCCTTCCTTCTAGGGTATTAGAAATGATTGTTCTAACAGTGTCTAAACTAAACAGTTGTTTGGACTCTAACCTGTCTGTACTAGATGAGATAATTCTCTTAATGGAAACAAAACACTGTTGTACATCACTCTGGATAAGAGCTTCTGCCAAATGCTGTAAATGTAAATGAGTGCTCTTTCAGAAATTGGTTGTTAAGGACCTGCGTTGACTTCTAGAAGAAATTCTTTAAAAAGCCGTGAAACCTGCTGGCAGTCGCTGTCTGTCAGTTTTGTCTTTTGGCCACAATTCTGAGGAGATTTCCTTGTAGATTGGGATTTTTGCCATTACTGCCAGACCTATATGACCGTCTAGAGAACACAGTCCAACTGCTCGACAGCTTAATGCTGAGGGACTTCATACCCCTTCTAGCCCACGCATGGCATTAGGCATGGTGTCAATAGCTTCATGTTAACCTGCTCCAGAGAGTTCTAATCTATTGGCAGTACTTCTTTACAGGGACGAGGCAAGCTGTGTATGCATTTGTACATCCATGTCAACTTAAAATAGTTGAATGCATTCATTAGACAGGGTGTCCACAAACATTTGGACATATAATGTAGCTCTAGTGACTAAGCTGTCCTCTAAACCTTTCCTTTAGTCTTGGCTGCTACTTTGCAGTGCTAAAATACCCAACTGCATTTTAAATGCTCATTTCCAAGTAGATTATCCCCTGCCTGCCACTTGTAAACGTCTGAAAACCTCTGTTGTGTCACTAGTGGAACGCAGCTGCTTAGCACAAATTGCAATACTGAGCACACATGAGCAGCTTAAACCAATGAACACATTTCGGGGGCGAAATCACCTGCCGCTTGACTCCCAGCTCTGACTGGGAACTAAATGGGAGAGTCTTGGCTCTTGTGCCATTAGCTAGCTGCACGAAGGAGCTAAAATAAACACTTCAGAAACGATGCCAGAATCAAACAAGCACACGCAGTAACTGCAACAAAATGCCATTAGGAAGATTTCTGGGCAGGATGGAGCACAATTAAATAGAATCCTTCAATTTCTACTCTGCTCCTCCTCCATCTCTCTCTCTCTCTCTCTCTCTCTCTTTCTCTCTCTCTCTCTCTTTTTCTTTCTCTCTCTCTCCATCAGTCTCTCTCCTATTGAAAGGGCCAGATTGGCGGCTGGAGAGAGATAGCGTTTAGTGAAGAGACGCTAATTGCAACAACAGGGTGAGGAGAGGACATCAATCAGCCACGCTTTAGCCTCCATCAGTCAAAGTGAACTGCAAGGTGCAGCAGTGTGAACATCTGCGGACTCTAATCTGAATTAATGGACACCTGAGCGGACAAAAGGGCAGCCGTTTTTGATTTATGTGGGGCTCGTAAGGTGCAAGGTTCCTCAATAAATCCATTCGCAAAACACACAACGTGGTGTTTCTCTAACGAATTATTATTGACTACTCAAAGACTGAAGAGACATATACAGAGTAACCATGGGTGTGCGCAAACAATGCAGTACCATTTGAAATACCCCAGACACATTTTCAGTCAGGAGGCATCGTTGCCTGACTCAGAAATTTGTCAGTTCCCCTTATATGAAGGAAGCAGCATGTAGTTTGTGGCAATTATGAAGAAAAACCAAAATAATTGTGACCCATATCACATATCAGGCAATTTCAGAACTGGACTGAGTGTCAGACAAGGCAGTGGATAAATAGATGGACAGACAGTGAAAGGAACCGAGGCAGATGGACAGTAATGGACAGTAGGTAGATGGACAGGAGTGATAGACTGACAAAATGGTAAAGAATCAGATGGAAAGATTGATGAGACAGTGATGGGCAGACAGAGACAGTAAATGATTGAGGCAGAGCAGTGGACAGACATATTTCTAAACAGATTCACATGGACAAACAAATTCAGGCAGACTGGTAGACTACGAAACAGAGGAATGAACACAGACACATTTTAAGGAGGACAGACTGACTGACAGTCGAGATGGTGGAGGTTTAGATGAATGGCATCATTAACAGACTCATTTATTTACTTATAGGTTAGTCTGGAAAAAGAACAGAATTAAGTATTAAACATGTTGTAACCTGTCTTCTGAATTTTTATTTTCAAAAATTAATTTCACTGTTCGGTTAGTTTGCTGAGACATGTTTGATGTCGTAAGTGAACTTCTTTAGATTGGTCTGGAGCTATGAAGTTACAATAGACCTTTTATGAGCTATAGGCAAAAACTTGGTGAAATGATATATATCATGATACAGTTATGATTCAATATATTTCAGTAGATTGTAATGCTATAAGCAAAAAAATTACATTAAAATTGGCTAGCTTTGCTAATAGTAAAGTTAGCAATGATCTCTTATGTACTTGTTTACATTGAAGAGATTTGCTTGCCTATCATGATGCAGGGGTTACAATTCAAATATCATAATTCTGTAAGCATAGCTAAATACTGAGGTTTTTTTTAAACCAATTTTTAAGAAATCAAAACTTTGATAATGCTAAAGTTATCAGTGAACACTAATGCTAATTGATTAAATGGAAGACACAAATTGTTTGTATGTCATGATACAGTGGTTACAATTCAATATATTTTGATAGGCAGTATATTATGATTTGTTTTTTTAATCTTACTCTAGGAAAAAGAGCTAGCTTTGCTAATGCTAAAGTTAGCCGTGTTTACACTGAAGATATAGATCTTATTCAAGTATCAATATACAGTGGTAACCCTACTTACGAGCATCCCTACTAACGAGAATTCCAGGTAATGAGTCGAGATCTCTGAATATTTTTGTTCCAAGTAACGAGTAATATTCCAGCTAACGAGCAGCGTAAATTTCTTCAAGTATGCCAAACCACTAGGGGCGCTGTGGTCGTAGCTACCGTAGAAGAAGAGGTCAGTCAATACAAAGTGAAAGTGCCTGTTAAAAGCGACGCTAAGCTAGCAAAAGGTAGTGAACAAGAAATTTAGATAAATTTTACTTTTACTTTACATATGATAAGTGTAACCATGCAGCCGCCAGCCTACACGAGCACCATCGATCTCCCTCTCATTAGCGGCCAGCCTACATGAGCGTCGTCGTTGTCACGTTTATGTTTTTAAAAACCCATATAAACACATTATTTAGCATATTAAAGTATACTGTATATTGGCCGGCTGACACTGATTAATCAGTTTTACATGTATTCTTATGGGGAAAATGCATCCAGCTAACGAGCATTGCAGCTAACGAGCTCAGCTCCTGCACGGATTAAACTCATAAGTAGGGTTACCACTGTACAGGGGTTACAATTCAATATATTGTGATTTTGTAAGCAAGGCAATGTATTGAGATTATTTTAAAATTAAATTTTAGGAGAACATCTAGATTTACTAATACTAGCATTAGTAATGTGCCCTTTTGCTACTTGTTTACATAATGTATCACAATACAGCGGTTACACTTTTGACATATTGTGACACTATAAGCAAGGTAATTCAGAAAACAGCTATGATTGCACTGTTATGCTACTTGTTTACAAGGAATAATTTAATCGTGAAGACAGATTAACAACACTGCTAGCTAGTGGTCAGGAGTTTAAACACATTACAAAATTACTCCGTCTGGCACCAATCTTTACATGTAAGCTATTAATTACTGGCTAAAAATCAATAGTCATATACTTGCTTACACCTCTAATTTATATCAGCCAAAAATATTAACTTTTGGCCTATTTTTGTTTTATAACAGCAGAGCAAAAGTCATTTTAGACACCAGCCATTGGGTTGTGCAAAATTGTGTAAACTTATTTATTTATTTATGTATTTGATGCAGCAGACTGGAGTGTGTTTATACAAATCCACACTGACTTCTGAATTAGAGCCCTTCCATCTGACTTCAGTCTACACAAAAGAAATATATAGACTAGGGATGCACCAGGAATTGAAAGTATCAGAACATTTTAATGCTCAAACTTGGCAATCAATTCAATTATAAATTCTATACGCTAAGCATATAAAAATACTTTTCATGACAAATAAGTTGCACCAGTTTAACACTGTATGGATTACACAGATTACATTTAATAAAGAACTGGCATGTTACATAAACTGTAAAAATGTGCAAATGTGTCTGCGTTCTGTCAAATAAACATGTGACATTAAAGACAATGGTTAGTTTTTTGTACTCCAATAGCTGGAGTATTGATTTGGTTTTGAGCATTGTATTGAAGTCAAAATTCTGGTAACATGACAACCAGCTTAAGCACAACAAACTAATGCATAGTATGTGTCCATGTTCCTTTCATTAGAGCATTGCCTGCACCCTTGCTCCATACACAATACCCAGCTTGCTGGTCCTGTAACACTATACATTATCCATTAACAGCACATTTTTCATATCAATTAAAATGGTAAACTTCACCAGTGAAAACAACAAATGCACTACATTTCATCATAAATCATCTGAGCTAATCAAAAATGTGTTTATGTACTGATATGGAGATATATCTTAATCAAAGCAGTTCAGCAACTGAGACTAAACTGAGACTAAAGTGAGAAGTGAGCTGAACTTTCTTGCTCTTTTAGAAAAGGCTGACAGTCTTTGAGAGTCTGATGCATTGAGAGCTGAGAGCTGAGGCTGCTCTAGGTCTGGATCTGTGAAGAAAGTTTGAAACGCACTTTCTGCTGAAATGATGAACTCACCGTGCTCGTGCTTGCGCCAGCGGTGCGTCCGGTGATGTCCAGCGGAGATGCGTGCGGTCCTGACGCGCGGAGGTCCTGCTGAAGCAGCGGCGGCGGCGGCGGCAGCGGCAACGCGCGCGCGCTCACGACCCGGCACACGGCGCGGCGCGCGCGACCAGCATCCCGTATCCAGGTAACGGAGCCTGCCGTCACGCGCGTTCATGTGTGACTGCATATCTATGTACATACAGTGTATATATACTCAGTGTCCATTTGAGCTGCACTGACCATATAAGTGCACTTTGTAACTCTACAGTTACAGACTGTAGTTCATTTATTTCTCTGTAAACTTTGTTTCACTCTGTTCTTCAATGATAAGGACCCCACAGAGCAGATATTATGTGGGTGGTGGATCATTATTTGTGACACTGACGAGGTGGTGGTGTGTGTTAGAGTAGATCAGACACAGCAGAGCGATCAATCACCAGTGAAGGACTAGAGGACCAATACACACTGTGCTGAGCTGCTGTCTCTGACTTTACATCTACAAGGTGGACCAACAATGAGTTAACATAAAATCTCCATCATACAGTGTATGTTATATATACACACGTGTATATGTTGTATATCTGTACAGTATACTGTAGTCTGGTGGTTAGGGATCTGGTCTTGTAAGCAGAAGGTTCAAGTTGCTGGTTCAATCCCTGCGCAAAGACACCAAAGTGTCCATGAACAAGACACTTAACTCCCAACTGCTTCCCAGGTGCTGTGGATAGGGGCTGCCCACTGCTTTTCCTATGTTCTCACTGGTTTGTTTACTATATGTGTGTGTTTCACTACACATATTTGTTAAAAATGGTGGTCAAGTTCCTCTATTGTGCACTTTATCATACACACACCATGAAACCATATAAACAATTTTATTGCTTAACATGTTTTAACTTTTACAAAACAAATACTTTTTTGGAATCATTTAACAAGCCCAAAGAGGCATGTGTGGTGAAAGCTTCAGAGTTAAATATAAGTAACCATGACTTATGATCTGATTCCAGGTCACAGATTAGTTGATGTGTTTTAGGACACAGTATGACTCTTCACAGCATTCAGCTACCCTAGATTTGATTTTTTTAGCTCAAAGTAAGTCATACTGACTAATCTGTGAGACCTTATTTAAGACCTAGATATGAGGGTTGAAGTGGCTGAAAGTCATTTTGGTGATGTATTTTAACAATAACAACAGTGTTATTTAGGTGACTATTGAGTTGTAGCATTTATTAGTTAACTTTAGCTAGTTGTAAACTAAAGTCAGGACTCCAAATGTGTTCTGGCTGATCTGGGTACATTTTAAGTGAGTGGAAAATTGTGTGAATATGACCTTCAGGTGAGCCATTAAGGTGAAGCGCTTCAATTAATTATAAAATTTTTTAGTAAACATTTTCAGAACAGTATTAGATCTGCATCAGTTATATTGGGAAAGTGATGTCATCTGTAGCCACAGTCATAGATAAAGCAATGTAAATACTTCATTATGTGTATGTCAGGCTTTGTGTATGAGCAAGGAAGGTAGAGAGAGATAGAGGCAGACAGAGCTATAGCTGCAATTACTAATCTGATCACTATAGTAACAGTTTGTCTGTGGTCACGAGACACCAAGCTAGTAAACAATGGATGATTTGTCAGTAATTAGTGATTTTGTATGAATAATACCTACAACGATGCTCTTTAAGGAGTCTAGACTCTTCTACATTTTTGTTGTTCCCTTCAAAGATAACACAAAGTGCATGTGATACAATGGTTGAACGATTGTGTCATTTTGCTCCTTTCTTATATGGATGCAGGGCACAAATATCCATTCTGGATCAATTCACTTTATCCTGACATTCATCAGCTCATTCTCTCTCATTCTCTCTCTCATTCTCTCTCTCATTCTCTCTCTCTCTCATTCTCTCTCTCATTCTCTCTCTCATTCTCTCTCTCTCTCTCCCTCTCCCTCTCCCTCTCCCTCCCTAAGGATAGGGATGTGCTTGTTCATGTGTGAATGAGCATGCATGTGTGCATCCCTGAAAACAGAGTAATCCGTTACAGATTACTAATTACTTCTGAGGTACTCATTACTCAGTACTTTACTTAGGAACTCAATCATAGTCCACTAAACACAGGCAGGTCTGCTTGATTCAAGTGAGTGATTGATGCTGTATGAACACCCAGAAGCTAGCATGTAGAAACAGCTCAAAATAAAATCTGGGCTTCAGTGACAGTTCTTTCAACTTGAAGGGCATTAGATGCTCTATACAAACCATCACAAGGACCAGGGGGCATGACCACTCATCTGAACAAGCAGAAGGAACAACATACTGAAGAGGGTAAATTAGGGAAGCAGAGGGGTGTGGATGCTTATGGGGGCATCATAGCTCACTGTCTTCTACACAACAGACCATCCTCATTAACAATCACACCTAATGAAAATGAGTAGTTACAGTATATGCCCATCAGTATAATGAACTACTAAGTTTTTTTTTCTTGTAGATCAAACAATAAACACTAAACATTACATACATCACATACCTCCTATATAGTTTGAATACTGTATGTATGCATTCATATATACAGTTTATACACATAAAAAACTTGTCATCTTGTATGTTTAAGGTGGTAGTAACCTCAGGCTCCTGCAGATGGCACTGCACAAGGATGATCAGGCAATAAATACCTGTGGGGCATGCAACATTACTCATAGACTGAGAAGAGGTGGTACAATGCAGTGAATATCTCATCCAGTGTGGAAAATAGATTCTAAAGCAGATGTTCATGATTGGCTAAAAAAATTATTGTATTTGGGTGCCAAAAGTCAGAGAGTAAAGGAAGTAGCTGAAGTTGCAGGTGTATGGAAGCGTACAGTCATACAGGTCTACCAGCAGTGGTAACAATCTCAGTCTACAGGACATTCTCTTCAGAATTGTAGCCAAAAGAGACTGATGGACAGGAACTCCCAGCGGGTTCCATGGCTTGTGAATGACAGTGGCATTGCTGCAAGAAGTGCCTCTAGAAGTCAATGCAGGTCCTTCACAACCAGCTTCTGAAAAAAGCAAAAGAAATGCTGACAATCAACATATGGGGCAGAGTGGCACAATAGTGTGCTGTTGGCTAAAATTCTAAGGCCTATGATGATGCACTGTATCAAAGTGAAAAATAATTGTCAGGTCATAAAATAATTGTCAGGTCATATAGTTATGTCATGCTGAAAAAAATATCAAACATTGGCATAATAAACATTTTTAATGTGGTATATACAGGCAAATCAATTCAATTATTCAAAAACAGTCAAGATAGCTCAAGACTCCAAATTTAATTTGGGTTCATTTAATTTGGGTTAATTAATCAATGTATAGGTAATAATCTTGAAGACAAATGAGTAACATAATGAACACTATTCTTATGAAGTCAGTAACTGTAATGTGATTACTATAACATTTTCTCTAATGAACAAAAGTAAACAATTATTTACATTTCTGTAAAAACAACATTACCCCAGCAAAGTATCTCTACTGACCCTTTATAATTTGTATAAAACACAGATCCACAGATCTTTTAATGAACTACTCTGCATCTAATCAATGATTAGGGATACACTGTGTGAACTGTATGGAGCGATCTGTGATCTACAAAGCTCTCATCCAGACAGTATCTTCCATTGTTGCTGGAGATTTCATTCATGCAAATCTCAAGACTGTCCTCCCTAAATTTTACCAGCATGTGGACTTTGCGACAAGGGGGGCGAACTTGCTGGATGTTGTTTACACAAATGTTCCATGCCCCGCTCCCACCTCTGATTCTCAAACCATTGTGTAATTATGTTAATCCCAGCATACAGGCCACGTGTCAGACACACAAACCAGTTCTGAAATAGGTGAAAACCTGGCCAGCAGGAGCCATCACTGCTTTTCAGGACTGCTTTGAGCACATTCACTGGGACATGTTCAGGAAGGCTGCTACATTCAGCAACTTCACCAACTTGGAGGAGTACCCAACTTCAGTGATTTGCTACATCAGCAATGGCATTAATGAGTCACTGTCACCAAGACTTGAGAGTCCACCTTCAAATCAGGTGACAAGCCTGAGTGCAGCGATAGCCAAACTCCCCCGGGCCATCAGAGAAGCAAAGTGTGCACATGGCTAGAGCATCAAAAGCCACTTCCAGAACAGCGGTGACATACATGGCAGGGCATCCAGGCATGAAGCAACTACACGTTTTCTCCACCTGTCTGTGACAGTGATGCCTTCCTTCCAGATGTGCTGAACAACTTCTATGCTCAGTTCGAGGCACAGAATGAGGTGGTGTCAAGGAAAATCATATCTCCTTCCAATGACTAGGTGCTTTGTCTAACCGCAATGGATGCGAGGAAAAATCTATGAAGAGTCCAACCAAAGAGAGATTCGGGATCCAACAACATTCCTGGCAGAGTGCTCAGATAATGTGCAGACCAGCTGGCAGACATCTTCACAGACATCTTCAATATCTCTCTGAGCAGCTCTGTCATTCCAACATGCTTCTAAGTGACCACCATCGTGCTGATGCCAAAGAAATCGTCAGTGTCCTGATTACTGTCTCATTGCACTCACGCCCATCATCATGAAGTATTGTGAGAGGCTTGTAATGAGGCACATGAAATCCCGGTTGACACCCTCAATGGATCCACTGCAATTCGCATATTGTCCGAACTGCTCTACAGACAATGCCATAGCCATTTGCTTTGCCCTCACTCACCTGCACAAGGACACATTTGTTAGGATGCTGTTCATTGACTTTAGCTTGGCATTCAACATCATTATCCCTCAGCACCTGATCGGAGCTCAATGGGACTGAGCACCTCTCTCTGCAAGTGGACTTCCTGACTGGGAGTGGACTTCCTGACTGGGAGACCACAATCTCTCTGGATCAGTACAAACACCTCCAAAAAGCACCACCACACTGAACACTGGAGCCCCTCAGGGCTGCATACTTAGTGCACTGCTGTTCAATTTACTGACTCATGATTGTGCAGCAATTTACACATCCAATCATATCATCAAGTTCGCAAATGACACAAACCTGGTGCAAAGTCAATAACCTGTCTCTGAATGTTGACAAAACCAAGGAGATGGTTTTTGAATTTGGTAGATCACAAACACACCATTCTCCTCTGGTCACTGATGGCTCCCCTGTGGAGACTGTCAGGAGCACCAAATTCCTTGGTGTTCAGCTGGCAGAGAACCTCACCTGCTCCCTCAGCACCAGCTCCATATTCAAGAAAGCTCAACAGCATCTCTACTTTCTGAGAAGACTAAAGAAACCTGCCACCTTCCATCCTCACCCCCTTCTACAGAGGAACCATCCAGCTGCATTGGTTTAGCAATTGCATTGTATCTGACTGTAAGACTCTCCAGCATATTGTGGGGATGGCTGAGAAGATCATTGTGGTCTCTCTTCTATAACTCACAGACATTTACAACAGCTTCATCTGGAAAGTTCTCAGCATTGTGGATAACCCATCACATCCATCAAATTGTCTGTTCAATCTGCTGCATTCTAGTAGAAAATACTGCAGTATTTGGCCCATCACTGACAGGCTGTCCAACAGTTTCATCCCTCAGGCTGTCAGACTCCTGAACACACACAGACTGACTCTCAAGGACTAAATACCTCTGCACATTTGAACATCATTGTATACTGTCCCAACTCATTGCAATATTTGCATATATGCACATTCTGTACATTTGCATAATTACACAATCACTGTAGCCTGGTATCTTGCTTAAAGTTCCCACCAGTCAGTCACTCAGTACTGTGTACTGACCATCATTACATTTGTCCTGTCCTGTAATGTGTGTTAGTCTAGTCATAGGGCCTGTACTATATACTAAGTCCTGTTTGACTGAATGTTTATTGTATGTTGTCAATGTCTTGTGTTTTGTGTTGCACCTGGTCCTGGAGGAACATTGTTTTGCTTCCTTGTGTACTGTACTGCACTGTATATAGCTGCAATGACAATTAAAACCCCATGAGCCTGAACTTGAAGCTTTCATACAGTGTGGAAACAAACAGAAAATGCAAATGGTGAATCAGTTTCAGTGCATAAAACCAAGTGCCAGCTAAGCAGTTCCTCATTTACTTGAATGAAGACCATGCATTATAAAGACCTTAATGAACTTCTGATTACAGTTTGAGTGGGTTGAGGTACGTTTAGTGATTTGATGGAAACAACATGCTATTTAGGTGACTATTGAGCTATTGTCTTGTGTTAGCATTGTTAGGCTTAGAGCTCCAGTTCTAAATTAAAGAAGCAAACTTCTTGTCTGATCAAGTCCATGTAAGTAGAAAACTGTGTAAATACATTTTTTTTTAATTTTGAGATATGAGGTCTTTGTTTTCACAGCAAATGATATGTGTCCATTTACTGTCTGAGCAACAGTGTATGACTGCTTGTGTGTGTGTGTGTGTGTGTGTGTGTGTGTGTGTGTGCGTGCATGTGCGTGTGTGTGTGTGTGTGTGTGTTTTATTACACTTACCAGTGTGTCTTGTCCTTGCTTGTTTATCTGCTCTCTCTCTCTCGGTGCAGGTGTGAAAGCTCCTCTATAAACAGGCAACAACAGATCAATCCCTCATCAGCCCATCACGAGGGTGCAAACGCGCCTTTCCCTGCTGTGCTCATTCATTCTGCCCACAATCATGCCTCTATCACTGACATATCTTCTTCATCTCACCCCTCTTTCCTCCATTCTACATGTTTTTTTCTTTTCTATTTGCTTGCAAACAGAGAGGCTCTCACTGTATGCTTCTTGGCACTGTAGAAACATCAGTAAGTGTACAAGTGTTCCTGCTGTGCTGGGCTTGCTGGGCACCCAAGTCTGGAGTTTGCACAGCAATTTCACCCTTAAGTTCTCAAATAGAATATATACAGTAAACCCTTTTACAGAAAAACATGGGCAAATAAACAGTAAACCTTAAAATACAATTGAATTATTAGATAACAGTCATCAAATATAAGGAACCATGTAGGCAAGTGTGTAGGAATCACTGGAGAACTTTGAGGGGTTACTTACTTCCAGTTCAATTTCTACAGTGCTGTTCTACAGTCTCAAAGCTCTTTGACATTCAGACAGACAACAGAGAGTCAACTCAACCGCAACCAATGGTCAGCATCTACCTGCAGCCGGTCTGCACCAGAACTCTCACCACACATTAGCTGTTAGACAGAGAAGTGAGGAGAGACTAAGCCAGTTTTGAAGATGAGGATAATCATGAGAGGGAAATATTAGACAGGACATCAGGGTAACACTCCTACTCTTTTAAGAGAAATGACCAAAGATCACAGAATCAGGATCTGTCACATTAGTAAGATAACACTATGTAAACAGTACAGTGTCCCTGTCACCGCACTGGAGCATTGACATCCACACAAAATGCAAGACATGAGACTATGTAGCTACCAAGACCTGGGGATCTGCTGTTTCCTGCGAGCACCCTAGCTGCACGGCGGCAATGCATTGGTAGAAAAAAAGGGGCTTGATGTCATGGCATTTGTAGTGGAGGAGGCCTGTGCTCATCTGCCCCCTCCAAGGAGTCAGGGACATTGCTAGTGATGGCGAGTTGATAAAACAGGGGCAGGTCAATCGGCTACTAAAAACATATTGGGAGAAAATCAGGGTAAAAATGATTAAAAAAAAAAAAATCTGACAAATTTCACTGATTGTTTTTCATTTCAACTTTGGTGTAGCTGTACAATCAAGATCACATCCTAATTTCTTTAATAACTTAAAAAATGCTTGACCAATAATGCTCACACCAAAGATACGAAAAATAAATATAACATTAGAATGAACAATACCTTTAATAATAATAATAATAATAATAATAATAATAATAATGAGACATTGAATACTGTGCGCTAAACTACATCAACTCGTCTGTGAGACCTTAATATCTGGATGCAGTTTGAGCAGATTGAGACACATTTTTATGCATTATGCATTTTTACAGAAATTATTAGACAATTCAGGTGACTATTGAGTTCTAGTGTTTGACAGTCACATTCTAAGCTCTAGTTTGAAATGTAAGGTGCACAATTTGTACTCCCAACATGTTTTGTCTGATTGACTACATCTGAAGTAAGTGTATATGTAAATATGATAAGTAAATATGCGGATGTAATAAACCATTTACATGCAAATTTATATTTCCACTTAAACATTAACTTGAACATGTTTTTTTAAGAATTCACTTAAAGGGAAAATGTAAGACCAGAATTCATTTGAGATGTTTTATACAAGCTGCCAAAGACCATCTGGGTCAGAACACATGCAGGGTTCCTGGAAACCTGGCCGGAGTAGAGGGATTATGGGGAACTGTATGTTCTGTGTATAAGTGCATGTGTGTCTACACACACTGTGCATATGTTTTTCAGCTTTAGTGTAGATAAAAAACAAAACCACTTCACTCTCTGTGCTGTAACATGGCCCCATAATAGTATGAGCAGGGTCAAGTTGATGGCACTTGTTAATTGAATGAACCCATCCTGTGTGTCGTTGAGTGCCATTGTGCTTTAATACTAATCACCGTGACTTAATGGGCTTAATGGCTACACAGAAGAATTCTGAGAGGTCTGACTCATGCGTGAATAACTGCGAGGCAGGAACACTGGTTTTGTTCAGTTGTAGCAGCCTGCAGTGAGGGAGGTGGGAGAACATTCAGGCTGCCGTTTTATTTATTTTTTAAATTGCTACATTATTAGTGCCATTCATCTCTTTCTTGCCCTGTACTGTTTCTTCCTCACCTTCTTTTTCCTAAGATGATAACAGGGAGGGTGAATACTATATGCTGTTCTTAATAATGTCATGCCCCTTAATACCAACCATCCTACTTTATCCAGTTCAGCATAGTTGTCCCTTTCCTCTTTCTCTCTCTTCACTGCAATAGCTTTGAGTAATTCAACAAATGTAAGAACCTGTCTGAGTAGGTTTTTCCAAGTTTCTTACAAAAAAACAATACACCTGAAAAGTATCACTAACAGTGTTGTAACGTTGCGTGTACAAAACTGCATGGAAAAACAACTATGTTCATTTCACAATGAATATTTGTTTCAATGTAAAAGTCAGGTCAGCATCTCTAAGAGGTAAACAGTTTGTAGAAGTTAACTTAGCTTAGCATCTCTCTGAGGTAAAGTTTGTAAAAGTTTGTTTAGCGTCTCACTGAAGTAAATTTAAATGTTAGCTTAGCATCTCTCTGAAGTCAACAGTTTGAAAAAGTTAGCTTAGCATCTCTCTGAGGTAAACAGTTTGTAAAAGCTAGTTTTCTGTCTCTCTGAAGTAAACAGTTTATAAATGTTAACTTAGCATCTCTTTGAAGTAAACTGTTTGTAAACATTAGCTTAGCATCTTTTTGAGGTAAACTGTAAAAGTTAGCTAGTTAGCTAAGCTTACCATCTCTCTCTAGTGAACATTGTAAAAGTAAGCTTAGCATCTCTCTGAGGTATGAAGTTCACCATGATAGTACATACCCAGATAGCAACAGTACGTTGGCCCAGCGTTGGTTAACGTCGTCATGGTCGCATGTCGAATTTCGCCGTCGGACTAACGTTGGTCTGTGGTTGGCTGTATTTTCAGAATGCGTCAAAATTCCACCGTTTATCCAACGTCGGCTATGTTTGGAAGGAGGGGCGGTATAGAGAGCAACATCAAAAGAGCTGGTCATGAGTTTACGGCAGTGTATTGGAGCCACTTAATAGAATATT